>LR737396.1:5997745-6101176 GCA_902655005.2 Marronus borbonicus
CTCAAATTTCCGTTTCCTGGTCGGCACGTCTGTTACTTCACGCGGACGATTCGCGCTGATCAAACTGTCGGGAAGTAAACGGCCATCCGTAGAACGTTCCTAACCGTTAGCCCGCTGGCAATCTTCAGTTGTTTGAATCAAAACTGCCGTATTTGAACATACATCCCCCGTACAATTATCTAAGTTCTACGGAGAATACGTTGAATAAAATAAAATTGTAAACTTGATTTCTCATGTTGTAAATACAGCGCCATATTAGAAAATATTTGAGTTTTCCATTTTATTTTAAGAAAGTGTTATTTCGATTTATTTGTTCTTAACTTAGTGTTGTGTTATTAAATCCGTTTATTTTCACTTATCTAATTTTTATTTGACGAATGGACTATTCAGCTATCACCGATAGACTTTGATGAATGCAGCGTTCGATACCGATCGAAAATTGTAGCCTTATTTTCTTATTGCAAATGTTGTTAATAAATAAGTGTGCCCAGCTAAATAAAAATATATTTAGTAAGAACTGAAACTATTATTTACCATCACTATACTCCTGGTTTTCGAGTTATGAGCTTATGGAACACCTTTAGGACTGTTACTGCACACTGACTGAGCATTACACATTCCGGAAAGGGCTTGATTTGGATCAATGGGGCGAAAAAGTTATGGATCAATGAAGTGTAGCGGTTGCTATGAGGGTTAACCAGTTGAGATTTCCATATGTGAGGCTTCCCGATTTAAATTGTTGGGATGTTTGAGAATCTCTATAGATTCACGGACTTTCCTACTATAATAGTGAGAGTACGAGACAAGATGCGAGTAAAGTTAAATTTGATTTAGTGACTAGTTTCCAGTCTGTGCTCGGCCAGTGCGGATCTAACTACAGGCAATAACCGCATACAACGCTCGTTCTGAGTAACACGAGTACTGATCGATCGTTTTGTTTCACCGATGAACACACTACAGCACGAACATGGAATCTAGTAGACACTAGGAGCTCCCAGACGATTGCGGTCTTTGATGGGAAAGTAGCGTGAAATTGTCCGTGAAAGCGTGAAATAATCCGATCGATGACACCTTCACTGTAAGGTAGATACGCTTGATATGGCTCAGTTCTTGAGGAAGCGATATGTAAATGGCCATATGTATAAGGGAATTGATAGCACTGCGTTTTCGGGTCGAATGGTAGTACGAGAGGTCATTGAGATATTTATCCGTGCGCAGGGGCTTTCGGTAAATGAAATGTCTTAGCGCAACAGAATAATGTTCAATTTTTATATAGGCCCGTTTTTGTCTTCAATAACGCTCGCAACCATTTGTATTAGCATCAAGAAAATAACTAGAATAAAATCCTTCCACATCAAAATTGCCATCTGACTAAGGGGCTAAAAGGAAACCCCATTCATTAAACTGAAACTCCAAATTTACCAGAACTGATCTAAGGCTCTAAATAAATAAAAATATGAATTTGTATTTAACACATTTATTGTTTTCGAATAACTGAAGCTGTTTGTAGGTCAGTAAACTTTGAAAATTATTATTGAACTAAAGATCAAAAGAAAAAATACAATAGCTATAATACTATCGGATATTTCTCCAAATTTGTGACTTTCTAACTATTGTATTTACTTTAGAAGCAAAATGAGTGCTAGAGAACAAATTCCTCCTATCCATTTATTACAACTTTACGTACATTTCTTCAAAAAAAAAAAGAAACCATGCATATGCTTCAGTTTCACTTCGATATTTTTCTTAAAACTTTCCGCTACGCGGGATCCTAAAGATCATCCCTTCGCGTTTCTCGCCGTCTTTCCTTTTCTACTTCCATACCCCTCACTTCACCTTTATCGTTTCCTAACTAAACGGGAGCTAAGAGAAAAAAAGGGGAGAAAGTTTGAAAGCGAGGCCCATATCTTTTATTTACGCAGTCGGAGCAGACCGAAAGTGTTATATCCGCTATCCTCTTAAACTGCTACGCGCGCATTCAACAGCTCTAGGAGTCGTCGACGAGGACGATTTCTCTGCGCCGACTAAGCCGAGGCGACGGAAAAAAGTAGGCGTAAAGCGGGACCTTGGACGCCCGGTGAAAAGCTTATATTTTATCACTATGACGTTTAGAGCTCGTCGGATTTTTTTCCTCTTTCTCGGGCTGGAAAGAAGAAACCAGGCACTGTTTTTTTTTACTTATAGCGTTGGAGAAGCGTAAGAAAGCTGGTGGAGATTGCATCCTATCTTGGTTGCTCCTCTTTTAGCGTTAGCAGTTTAAAGAAAATATTCAAGCATGCTTCCCAATATTTCTGTGAATATTTTATTAATCGACCTAATAATGATAGAAAAGATTGTAAGGTAAAAGCTTAATAAATTGTATTAAAAGCTTAATAAATTTTATTAAAACTAAATTACATTTGTTTCGAAAATTTATAAATTTCCATTGTCAACCGTACAAGTAAATAATGTGAGAAAAGGATTTTTTTAATCTCTCTCGCTTTGTCCCTACTCTGAAAGATATTTATTACATTATCGTATTACAATCAGGACCATTGAAATTACTTCGTGCCTGGTTTCTATTCGGTATTGAAATTTTCAATTTATCAGTAAAAGTAATTTTAGGTCCCATATTATCCGCGGGCATTTGTAACAAAGGCTCGTCCAATATCGTTGCTGTAATATCAATGCACTCTCCATCGTTAATGTTAGGGTGCCACAAACTGTTAGCTTTCAGTCTAAGGATCGCAGCCTCCACCTTCACAAAAAGCTCCGATGGGGGGAGGCCCACCATGGCCTCAAACGAAGCGCTTCCTGCGCTGCTCATTACTCTAGCGACTCTCAGCAGCGCTTGCTTCTGGACAGCGGTAAATCACTTAAGGCTGTAATCCCCAGGTTTTATTAATAACTTTCCTGCACCGTCAGAACAACAGCGTAGTCTTCTTCGTTATTTTCGATAAGTGATTATTCCAGTTCAGTTTCGCATCAAGGGTGATATCCAGATACTTCACCTCCTTGGCTAATTGTAACTCCTGCCCAAACAGTCTCCATTTGTAAACATTATCCATTAATATACTATATCCTTGGTTTCCGGGCTGGAACCGGGTCGTTGTCGTAGCTTATGCCGACGTTTCGGCATAATATTCTTCGGCTCACACCGCTCATATGATTGGTAAATATACGCTAGATTGCAAATTCGACAAAACAAAGTGTCTCGTCTTATAGATAAGATAATTATCGTTGAGTGAGAACTCTTTCAGAATACTTTTCCATGTGTACGAGATTTAACAAGAAAAGAGTCTGCATACTGTAGAAGCCATGCTTATTACTCAGTTAAACTCTAACAAACTTCGCAATTATAGCTGACTGTTAAACGTTTGGTTGAAAAAAAAAATACAGCCAGAGATTATCAATACAACACATTTCACGAGGTAGGTTCTGTTATGGCGAAATTATAAACGATATTTAATTGCTTGGTCTACTCTGGTAGAGGAACACCAAAGCTAACAAACCGCGTCAGAAACAGAAGGTAGCTGCGAGATATAATTGGTTCTGATTCTGAGTTTGACTCTGCAATTGAATTGAAAATCATTAAGAACTTGAACCTGAACTATTAGAAGGATTATCTAGAGGATAATTACTTTCTTGCATTAAAATTATTTGGAGCGTATAATATTAAATTACGCACAGAAAAAGGCAAAGTGTTGGCTTGATCCCATACAACAAAATAATCTGTTACAAACTGTAATCAGTTTGTAACAGATTCTGGGAACTTACCACTGCTATTTTTTCGGTGCTTATTTTCGGTTATTTATTACAATGGTTGCAAATTCTATAGTAAACCACCCGTAAATATTCTGTTAAGTTCATGGTGTTAATTTATCCTTCTTCTTTCTGTGACGTGTTTCAAGCATGTACTTGTTTATCCTGTATAATGCGTTTGAAATAAACATTCATTTATCTATCCTATCTAAATATTTTTATTTAGAAAGAAGAAAAGAGACTAATAAATTAAGCTACAGAAGCAAAGGATATTATACATAATCACTCCAACAGCGCCGAAATTTAATATAAGATACGTCTGTACAGAATAGTTTGTATTTAGCTTCTTAAATAAATATTTCCACTTGCTCATTCGCCGTTTTCGATAAAAATACTTTGTCTCGAAACGTCCCATCCAACGACAATTCTTTTACCTCTCAATTTCTCCGATAGACGTAGACGCAATCCCGTCCGAAAGCCCTGAAACTAGTTGATAATTCTCCGAACGATTCACACGTCTTTGCCAGAGATCCCCTAGTGACGGTTCTGCCCGACTTTTGCTCATTTCCCCTTACCACCTCCTTAACGTCTTGCTCACAGGCACACCTCTCACACATGCTCAGTCTGAAGTCACACAGCTGGTTTTCCTCTTTTTTCTTTGATCTAGACCGTGTAGACTTCCTGAATATTGTATTTGTAGTATTCGTATTCAGGGTAAAGCTATTGACTTCTGAATTAATGGAGATGAATAGAAAGCTAATTGACTTTTGTATGCGTCAAAGAAGCTTGTTGTTCTACGAAGATGCTTTTAATTACTTTTTTTATATAAGAACTATGAAGGAGAACTAACCTCCGTGCAGGGTAGTATGTGGAACCGGTCAACCATTCTGTTGCCCAAGCTGCTTATTATATCGATATGTACCCTACGCAAGCGCTTTGAATTTTCTGGATTTGAGCCCTAATTAAATAATCCAAAGTATAACAAATTGGCAATTTTGAACAGTTCAATTAGTTTACAATAGGAGCAATAGCTCAACCAAAACTCTATCCAACAAAATTTATTTAATCATTTAGCATGTTTGCAAATCCACAAAAGCTGAACACGCTGTATACTCGAATAGTTTTCTATGTTACGCAGTATTTGACCCGGGATAATCTATATATTTAGGAAAGAAATTATCTTCTAGGCATGCTATAGTAATTCTAGCTGGACACGCTGTATATAATAAAGTTCATTCCATTTGTTGCAGAGAACAAGCACGTCGCTATGGGGCGAATGGATGGGAGTGATGCACGGCGACGAGATCGAGTACGTGTTCGGCCATCCGCTGAACATGTCGCTGCAGTACAACTCTAGGGAACGTGAACTCAGTCTAAAGATGATGCAGGTTTTCGCACGATTCGCCACCAACGGGTAAGTTCAACGGGGAGCTTTCCGTTTTCCTTTTTCTTTCGTAATTAAGGAGACGCTAGTCGTCACTTAACGCATTACGATCTACGCCACTGTGCTGGCGGATTCAGACCGATATATGGAAGCTTTTACATTCTCGCGATTTTACTCCGTGCGGCAGTTGGAAGGGTTTCTTTTTTATTGTTATTTCGTCCGCTAAACTTTTGTTCGTAGTTCCCCTTTTTGTTTTATTTTATTGTTCGCTTCTGAAAGGAGTACAACGACAGGTTTACACCAGCAAGTGCGGATGTGAAGGAGGTCTAGGGAAAAGACGAATTTAAGCGAAGCGCATGTCACGGGATTACCTTGATATTTAGTTTTTATACGATCTCTTTAAAATCTGGATACTTTTCCTACTTTTGAAAGTAAGGATTTTTTTTTTTCGATTTGCCAATCGAACTACAAAGAAACAATATACAATTATTACCTATCAAAAAATGTGGTTTTTCTATCAATTGAACCGTAATTCCGAATTGCAGAATTATGGCTTATCTTAACGGACGTAGCAAGTCGGTAGCGTCGTGTTCTTTAAAGTCGATTAACAAGATCCCAAAAAATTGTAGCCTTTTTGATGCATTTTGCCGCCTTGGCTTTCTTAGGAATGGGTTCGTCTTTCGCCTCCACTTCATCGTTTCTTTTTTAAACAAAGGATCGTGAGATAGAACCATTGTTTCGTTCCCAGGCACTATTTGGTTAATGTTGGCTATGTACAACTCAAGAAACTTTCGACTACGTTCGACGCGTTGTTCCTCTGAACTGTACTGAGTGATAAAATCCTGCTTGTTCCCTTATATCCTTACCTTTCAGCGGCCGATCGCTCAATACTTCTTCCTCCGCCAATTTGATATTTTGTAGTGAATGGAAGAACTAAAAGAGGTATTTGGAGGACAAAAATAACCAATGAAGAACTAAGAAAAGCATGCGATAAAGCAACCATATTTGATTTTGTAAGAACTGAAAAAGTCCTATTAAGTGCCTTTGTAAGAACGTATTACAAAGTAATTACGTAATCTATTTCGCTACAAGAAAACCAGCAAAAACTTTATGCAGCATCTACCTAACTACGTTAGCGCTTCTAATTTAAGTTAGGTACCTGATAGGTATACACGTACATCGTTCTCATTCCTAAATTTCATAATTATAAGGGACGCTAAGTGTGCATAATGCGGTCGGTGGCGGCATCGTTGATTTGTCGTAGTCACCCAACGACATGGCGCTAACGTAGCGTCGCAACGACCTGCTACAAATAGACTACACGAATCCAGCCGGTGATTATTATAAGTTTGCCATCATCCGACGTCTTAGGGATGCTCGTGACTAGTTTAGTCCGTGTCGCAAGAACAATTTCGGAGAACCAACAGCATTAGTCGCAGCGGAAACTTTGGCATGTCTCGAACGCCATATTTTACTGACATTATTAAATTAATACTTGTTGAGAGATTATTCAAGTTGTGTTGAAATTGGCGTTTTTTTTTTAATTACATTAGATTTATATGATATGTTCCTTAAACCTTTTCTGCATATTTCTCATCATACAATCCCCCTCTAAGTTTGCGACACTTTCCTTTAATACTTTGTACAGAAATAAAACGGGTACTATGACCACGCAATGCATTTCAAATTTTAATTTTGCATACAGCGGCTCATCGCGCCGTCTCCCATTTTGTCACAGTTTCGAATTTACATTTTCCATCCGATGAAAGAAATGTAACTGTCACACGTTCTTCTCACCACATTGCCTTCGTTCATTCCAAACTGCGAAAAGCAACAAAATTAACCTGCCATCTCCTTCCTCATGTACGAAACAACGTGCATACGTACTCGTATAACTGGCCGAACGTTCTCGCTGTAACGTTGTATATTAATTCTGCACATCGTGGATGCGATTTCCATGTTCCGAATTTGTAATATCTCGTTCCTCGTGATGATAATAGCTATATTTCCCCAAATATAAATGGGAAATGAGGTTTTATTAGAGAGAACGGAAATAACACGGGAAAAAAGAAACAAGGGAATGTGGTGGATGGGGAAAGGGAATAAGCACGCAACTCGCGGGTTTGATTGATATGGCTCGATTCGATTCCAGCGGCGACTGCTGTTTTATATTTAGAAATATTGCTTTTGTCGTTGGATTCTTATTCCGTCGGCTATTTTCGACGTAATTTCAAGACTTTGTTTTCCAATTTATGTTGCCCTGCTGAGTTTTGTAATGAATTTGATTGGTAATTGGTTGGATATTTTCAGTTGTTTTTTTTTTTTTTTCGAAAACCATTGATTATCGAATATCCCCATCTACCCAATATGTGTGGCCCTCATTTAGCCAGGTCTCACCAGGCGACTCTACTCTTTTATAGTAGTTAGAAGCCTTCACTTCCACCTAATCGTATCTTCACGTTTAAAAGCACCTACTTGATCGCTTTTCATGTATTTGCAATATCAGTTTTCATAATTTACACAAATGACGCAATCAACATCAAGTCTGAATTAAATCTACACTAATTAAAATTTCAACTGTACAATGTCTTGCAAATATCACCTTCAGAGTAGAAAATATGTTTGGAAAATTGGTTGGGATGCACGCAGAAGTGTACAATTCTTATTGGCGAATATTTTGAAAAAACAACAAAACAATTTATACCAAAAAGCTCTTTTTTCATTCGTTGTTGTTAAAACTTCCATTGTTTACGATAAACAATTATCTACTACCTTGTCCGTTTCTTATTTCAAATACGCTCTGCATTCTTAATGTAATCTGGCGCTTGCTAAGCTAATGCTATGCACAACTTATTGCGAAAACGAAGCTATCAGACCCCGTCGTTAAGATTTTACGAGATCTTGATGATGTACATACCAACACCCTCATACCCATCACGCTACGATGGTATAGGTATGATGATACAAGGTGGCTAATTGCCGGAAAGCCTCCTCGTCATCGTATTCCTAGGCGCGATCACATGTTTCCGGCGTTGCGTGTCCTCGTACGTGTCAACAGTAATTTGATGCCCGGCCGGTAAAGGGTTTTATTAATAATAACCGCCCGGATACAGTACAATTAGAATCGCTGTCCGGAGGCGTTAGACACCGAATCTTGCGATATTAGCACGTAATACAGTTAAAACCGTGTCGCCAGTGGAACTATGTAATCATCATCGCATCGCTCTGAGAATAGATACGGAAGGAATTGATGAATTTGTAGGGGAGAGATAACTATTACACTAGCTATAAAAGGGAAAACCTGTGTAGTAGGTATATTATTTAGTATCACGTGTAAGTGGCGTTAATAAATATACTTTTCTTGTTGTAACCTAAAGTGTCATTGTTGCTTATAAACAGTGGATCCATTTATTTCGAAGTCATCAGAAGGATCAGCAAGGAGCAGAGGGAAGCAGAAGGAAAAGCAACAAATAAAATAAATATTGATAGGTATCCTTTTGAAGGGAACTGAACAGCGTTTTCTCCTAATAGCGGTAAAGCCCCTGGCTCTTGGCTCTCCTGGCGAAGGTGAACAGCTTCACTATGTGCACCTTTGTAGCTTACTGAACCCATTATTTGTGCTGTGTTTATTCCTCTAGCTGCATGTGGCACCTAGATAGAACTATGGTGCAATACCGGGCATAATGCAGTGGGCAAAGTAAAACAACAAACAAAGTAAAGTCTTTCGATCTTTATTACACTTTACTCGTCTTTCTAAGCTAACGGGATTTGATACAGCCAACCAGCAATGGTTGCGTGCTAATCACACGTCCGGTCGTCTCGGCAGCTGAAAGAAGAGTTTCTGTGTTATTACTATGCTTGGGGTGACATCATCCTCATCTAACGCCTTTCCCCTAAATACTTGTTATTTCGCATCAATCACAACTCGCACACAATAACATATGGGAGAAAAGGTCAATGCTTTTTCTGAGTGACATAGTTGCCTAATTCTAACATACAAAATATTTAAAAAATGTGCACTCAACATATAGGGGTGAATTAAAAAGTAATGCACATTTAAAGTAAATACATTCAATAAAATAAATAACTGAAACCAATTCTACTATGTGAGAATAAAAAAATTAATTGAATTGATGGGTGTTCCATTACACCATAGACTTAAAACCAAAACAAAAAGTCAAAAAATAACTGTAATAAGTAACACTACGCGCGATCTTGATCATTGTTAGTCTAATTTTAATTGCAATAACTAATAGCTACTGTTTATTTATCTATCTAAAATAGTGAACGCTCGTAATTCCTTCCTTCCCCGCTGATACAATTGGACAATTGTTTATCATACCTGAATACAGAAATCATTGTATGTAAACTTTACTTTTATGTAATTCATTTCGTAGGCCGTTAGTTATGTTTAAAGTTTTGAATCAACAGTTAAAAACAGCAAAATCTTGTATGTTTTGTTTACTGTTACCATGGTAACCGAACAATACTAACGCCGGAAACCGCATATGATGCAATATCTAATCGAGAAGTCCCATTTAACCGTAGAAATCTGTTTTACTGCCTCTGTTAGTCGTATGCGTCATAATACAAAAACGCAGGGTACTACATATTTGAAAAATAACGTTTGTGGTTTTCGAATTTGGAAAATTGTGGTGTCCAATACTGAACGTCCTGTATATTTCGAAGGCGTCTTAACGCAATGTGTAAATAAATTCACTGTAAAAATTTACCTTAAAATATATTTGCATGTCGGAATTTTTGAAGAAAATAAACGTATCTAAATTAAGCAGGTTGAAGATAAAATTATAGGTACTCCTGTTAGAAAGAGACATTTAAAATGATGGAAGATTCGCACATCCTGTATATACAACTCTTCATTTGATTTAATCATAAAACAATACAAAACAAATGATGCCCGCAACACAATCATACATACAATAATCATAACGACTGATTAAGATGCGTTAGTGGTAGTCCCCTACCCAATTCCACTCTGTGGATACGTACGCACAGAGATCGCAATGTGTGAGAGTGTATACGCCGTACAGATTCGCAACCGTGTGTGGTATATGTGAAACTACGTGAGGATAGGTGGAATACGTAATTAGGTTTCGCTAATCCGGATTACGCTGCAACAGAGGCGGGAATATATAACGGTGGTAACGGATACACACCACTCATCCGCGCGTACCAGCAACAAAACGATGGACTCGGAACGAGACGTGCTCGAGGTAAGCCGCCAGCTTTACGTATCGGAGTGTATGGATGTAGCTTCATACCTGAACTGGATTATGAGCGTTTCGTTGTGTTTGTAGATAATAATTTCAGTGTGTACATACACTGAAATTATTATCTAGAGGGTAGTGAATTCGGGATTTTTATAAAGCCGGAAGTGTATAAAAAATATCTAAGATTTTTGGGGGGAACGATTGTAGCCTAGTGATCTTTATACGGCTTCGGCACGTGCTTGAAATAAAAGTTATGGTAAAATTACAACATACTGAGAAGATTTATTTCTTCTTAGATTCAATATTTTTAGCAACATTAGTTAATTTAGTCAATTTTGTAAATACTCATTAGCAATTTAACATTTTCCGCAGATAAGAATTGTCAGCCAGACGTTAAGAGCAATAGAAAGTACCCGCGAAAAGAAATCAACAAGTTCCTTACTGTAAACAATCTCTTCTATTTACTTGCGGTAACAGTTGGCGCAGGTTCGTTGTTTCTATTTTTCCTCGTACTTTCCTTCGAAAAACGATTAAGCGGGCTAAAAATACAGTCGTTTATCCTTTGGGAAACTTCACGCCGATCTTTAAGCAGGCGTGAAAACAATTCTGCAATTCCTCTCTTTGTTCTTTCCGCTTCAGTTTTGCTCCAACCGAAGCAAACAACTTTTCGCTGCCCACGCTTGTTTCCCGTATTGGAAGAACACCCACGAAATCATAGCAACTTTAAGGTTAGATATAGCGGACATCAATGCTGCTATTATTTTTGCGTTGATGCGAAGGTTTCATGTTGTTTTCAGCGATATATTGGCAAACAACTGAACCTTGATGTTGAACTTTGCGGGGGTACATACGTACATAATACAATAATACATGGAATTTTATCTCGTTTTTTTTTTTAATTAATTGAAAATTATGTATGCGTTGGATGTATTTTTCGCAGAAAAGCATTTCAGATTTTCCGGGGTAGATTTTATTCATTAAAAATAATTGCGCATATTAGAAAGCAAGTTGTGAAACTAGAATAACTAAATGGAGGCAGATTAAAAAATGTAGCCAAATTTATGTAATTAAATCTACTGTATGAAATCCTTATAACCTAGTGACACTTGCCTAAGAAAATTGTTTGGTAGGCAACTCAAAACATAAATGGATTTTATTGTGCTGTTTAGCTTTAAGGATATTATAAGATTCATTTACGTAAAATTTAATTCAAGAAATTTGAAATTATGTAAACAATTGTCATATGACAATAGGTCAAACAACATAATTAAATGAAAATATCTGTAAATGTTCAAAATTAGTCATCTCTTCAAACATTTCGCACCATTTCATCAACCAAGAGTCAACAGGAGACAACGGCGCTGTTTGCCCAAACAAATTATCTCATTTTGAGACGTTTCCTAACCGTTATCGAAGAAAGACCTTTATAAACAACTCAGACTCCTTTTAAAATGCCTGAAACGGAAAGTTTGGATTTTTTTTGTAAACAGCGAATTCTCTAATTTCAAAAAGGCAGGTGAACCATTTCACTTTCAACAGTTGTATATCTCGAAACCGATGGATTTTAAATTAGCCAAAGCAAATTTATTATATTTTATTAATATAAATAAATAATTACAAAAGAAAACTAGAATATTTCAGTGAATTCTTCTCTTTTTTAAATTACAGAAAACCGGTGACAGACGACATCAATTGGCCTTTATACACGAAAGACCACCCGCAGTACTTCATATTCAACGCTGACAAGACGGGAATCGGAAAAGGACCCCGAGCGACCCCTTGCGCCTTCTGGAACGACTTCCTGCCAAAACTTCGCGAAGGCCAAGGTCAGTATTATCCGAATCTCCGACTATGGTACTCCTATTTCACCTTATACCATATAGCGTATTGTTTACGACATGCTGACAGCAAAATCGATAATTGTATTATTTGCTGCGAAATGCGCATCTAATACGTACTAGGAATGACATATGTATGCTGATTTCCGTTTTTATTCGAGTTTTTTTGTCATGTATAGGTTCCCGTCCAGAATGATAGGAGGATTGCTATATGAAAATGATGCCATGGCATGGCCATGGCCATGGCAAACAGCTACTGGCAATTTATGGCTTATGCTTTCTTGTATTAAAAGTATAAATTACGAAAGTTGTATTTAGATTTAAATAGAACTCATTAAATACAATAAGGAAATTAAGATAATGTTAATAAAATATTGTTTTAAAATATTCACACTGCGCGTCCGCACATTTATTAAGGCTTTTAAAGTACCCTTTCCATGAGCTTTACTACTTCGATTTCCGTGTCACACAGACTATAGTTTGCATCGTGTAAGAAGTAATTTCAAGTCCAAAATCAGTCCCCTGATCATCGCGTAGTTTCATTAATACCAATTTAATAGAATATACAGTGTGTTCAAATTATATGGAGATATGCTTCTACAATCGTTGCAGTACGTACAGTATGGAAAATATTTTATGTAAAAGTTGTTTGGCGAGACCCTTCAACCGGGGTTTGAAATTTCTCTATAGTAAGTAACATGGGATAATCAGGAGGGAAAACTAGCTTCATTGCTACAATACCTATTCGATTTGAAGGATATCCGAAGACGCGTTGAATTTTACGAATTGATTTAAATTAACAACGACGTAAATTTAGTTCTTTTCCAATGAAGCATAATTTTCCATTAATGGTATTGTAAGTAGGCATAATTGCTGATACTGCACGATCCAGCACCATACCCGAAGACCACAAAGTACAAACGTTCCCTTGCGTCTTCCTGAGGTTCTGATTGCAGAATCAAATTATTCCGTTTCTTCTATCACTTCTTTATCAACTCAACGACAGAAAATATTTAAATATGAAATTTTCCTAAATAATTGGATAGAAAATGCATTCACGACTCATAAATTCGGCGACAGGCAAGGTCATTGTCTGGACGTTAATGGTGCGTGTTTGTAACATTTGCCTTGAATATCTTCAAATCTTGACACTTTATATTTTACTATTTCTTTCGCTTTTTGTAAAATTTTTAATACACTTTACTTTGACAGTTATGATTAGAAAAAAGTTTTTACCCAATAAAATGATAAGATTCCGCCAATCAACTACTATATCTAAAACATAATAAATGAAAATCCCTGCTTTTAAGCTTTAGCCGATCGTATGAAATTTCCTAAAACAACCGATTCCAGTTGATATGTGTGACCTATCTAAATATTTGAAAGGAAGTGATTGCTTCGCCGATCACGGTCGCCCAAGTCAGTCCAACATTCACATTTTCATACCCATTCCGCCGCTTTCGAAAGAGCGGATCCTGGAAAAAAAAACACCCGGGGACTACCACCACTACTGTCGAAAAGGATACAAGATTCCACTCATTCCTCCATCTTTACCTCGCCGCGTCTCCACTAAGGTTCTCTCCTACCTGAAAGCCGAGTTCGCTGAATCCCCAAAGGTACGATGGAAAGATATTCATCGATCCGGCCACGGACGCACACACGAGCAGCGTAGTAGTGGCCGTGGAGTCGAGCACCTTCTACTGCGTTCTCGCCATTTCCTTTTCGGCAAACTGATAGATATATATTACGTTCTCTCCGCGAGATGCCCTTCCAATGAAAAAGTATTCCTCCAGCCATTCGCTTCGATTTTAGGCAAGGACGGAACTCCGGCGTCCCATACGAGGAATTTTAGATGATACTGCTGACCCGTAGCTTTCAGACGTGAATGTTTCCCGCACGATAAGGAGTTTTATATTGACAGTGTGTAATTCGTACGATTTTAGGAAATTAATCATTTGCTACATGCGGTAATGGGTTAGAGAAGATTCAATTTGAGTAAATGTGATGAATAAATTCCAAGGAAAAATAATTCTTTAATCTGTTTTAATTACTTTTAATTAATTAATTAACTAGTAGAGTAGAATAGAAATCCACATTTACACAACCCCAATTAAAAACAGAATATAGTTGTAGAAAAGCAATAGACATTTTTCAGACAAAAGGTCCGCATCTCTTCATCTAGGAAAATTTAAAGAAGAAATGACCTAATATATCTGAACACTAACACTGGGTTATTTAAAGCCTAAGACCAGTATGTTCGTGAGCGTCATTTTTAGCAGTTAGTTTATTTGCCTTTGTATCTATATGTACAGCATATACAAACCTTCGCGAGCTGTTATTTCGGAACTATTACGTCATTGCTTTTTGTTGTCAATATTTTCGTGACAAATTCAAAATTTACTCAAAGTTAATAACCATTATTCATCAAGTAATCAACGTACCCACTTCCCCATCTTTTATTACCAACATCAGCAATTGCGACATTTCATACGTGAAGTTTTAAAACCAATTTCAACTACGATCCCTTACCACCACCGCAGCTGTAATTAAATTTCGCCATCCCGGTGGCCTTTTCGTGACGCCGTGCGAGCTTTTTCAGGTCGTCTAACCCATGGTAAAGTCAGAAAAAAACATCTGCGAAAGCTTGGAAATGAGATGAAGGTCTACAGGGGAATACGTACAACAACCCCGTCGTCTCCTATGGGATGAATTTGAACGCGACCTTTGGTCAGAGAGCCGATACCGCGGGGAGTATTTAAATAAACGAGCGGGATTGTATGTGGTGCGCCCTCTCCCGGCGTACTTAGAAAGACCCCCTAACGACAGCAACAAACGATTTAAAATGACGCTAGCAACAACAACAGAAACGAGGTGGAAGGGAATAAATGCAGAAAAAGAATTGTAAAAACGCTAGACAGGATGGTGGAAAGAAGCTTTAAAGGAAAAAAATATTCTCATATGACTTTCACAATTTCAGAAGAGTACAAAGTGCGCCCAATTGATTGTGTTCATAATAAAATAATATTGAATAAATTGGATAGATGAAATGTGCTTATATTTACGTAATTTTCTGCAAAATAAAAGCTGAACATTCGGAGAAAACTTAATTCTTTTCTCCCGGATGCTGACAGTAGCTTTTATTATCGAAATAAATGGTTCCGAAGGGAAAAATCTTATTCTCATCTACATTGGCGTCGGTTGGAAAACTCGAGAATGATTCCGGAAAAACTTGGTGTATTAATTTTCCAGAATTGTATCAATGCTCCCTGCAGATGTTTCCAGGACGAAAATTGTATCCAGCGTCACATTTTAGAATTCAAAAAACAACAGAAAGGGGCAAATTTTCGAATCTTTCGCAGGATTCGGACTAGTTGAAGAATTTTTAAAGTTTCTATTTGGCCTCTTCAGCGTAGAAAAAATGTTTCGAGGATTGGTTAGAACCCAAAGGTGTATAAATTTTAAAGGCGAAAACAATGAAACGATTCGTATCAAAAATTGTCATTTTTTGTCTTTTCGTTTTGTAAAGTACTCATGCAGTTGTTTTCAATAAATCCGTGCCTGACATGACGAAAAACTTTAACAATTTAAATTTTTACAGGTTCCGACGAGAGACCCTGCGAGCAAAGCGTTCTCGGAGCAATGCCATCGTCGTCAACACATCAGCGTCCTCTACTGCTGTACGCCACAATCTTCGCAGTTGTCAACGCGGTGAACGCATTTTAATGAGAAGTAGACAGAGGCTATGATGTAGTATTTTTTAGATTGAAAACAAACGGAACAAATTCTACATGTCCCAAATTAGAGGGAAACAAAAAACACAATTATAGGGAGCGTTTTTTCAATATTACCGAAATTTTTTTCGATCTTCTTTGATTTCACTCCAATCATTGATAACAGACAATACTCTAGCTTCAAATTAAACGAACGACTACATTCCTTTAGTTTACGAATAAATACGATATACTTTATTTAAGGTTATTATTTGCAAGAGACTATATTTAATATATTTAAAGTAATGTATTATTATTCGAAAAGAAAACAGAACGAGCGAATACTGGAAAGCACAGGACGCAGTGTTGTTGGTAGAAAGCTCAAACAGGATCACCGGGGTGACTTAGCCTGTGTTGATCCATAAAAAATGCTTCGCTTAAAAAAAAACAGAGACGTTTACTTATAAAAGTAATACAAGGAATTGGAGTGGATTACTCGATTAAATAAAAAATTTGGCTTTAAGGAAGAAGAAAATTAGCACAAGCTAAATGTAGAGGCTCTCAAATAAGTATTCTGACCTATAGCTTTAAAACAAATTAACTATACCTAAAAAATTGAACATTTAATACTTATTTGAGATCCGCATGCTTTCTTTCGGATAAATGTAACCAAAGAGATAAAAGAAGCATGCCCGTAGCAAAAATGCATTTGACTTTGTATGAAAATACGAAATGCAACGTTCCTTTGAACAGTACCGGACAAAAATATCCCAACACTTGACTGCTAGATTACTTTCATTCACCACTATACAAAGCGTTTCATTAAAGATTGGTAGAATTCGAACGAATTTATTTTCATACATTGTCAGCGACAATCATATAATATCGTTAATGAAAGAATACTCTACATCCTTAAATAATACATTTTAATACTAAAGGAAATAAAATGGGAAATACTGTTCTTATGTTAGGTGATAGGCTGTGCAAATTTTGCATCGCGCGTGCGTTAATCGTAGTAAATTATTTAAAATAAAGTATATTAAAATAAAATAGGATTATAGTAGGCGAGAATTAACAAGGAAACAATTGAATAGCGTAGATTAAATTTAAAGAAGTAAATGGAATGGATATAAAGGTCAAGGAGCCTTTGACATTGACATTGACAGTTTGATAAAAAAAAGAATGAAATCCGTATAAGTAAATTATATATTAAAGTATATTAATTAATATCCTACAAAAAAAAATTGACAGTAAACAAATAAATAGAAAATACGAATTCGTTGTAGGAACTCGTCATATACATATATGTGAATAAAAAATAATTAAAATAAAAAATGATATCCATTGTGTTAATAGATACATATCTAAATGTAATCAGATACATATCATTCTTACGAAATACTCATTGATTATTTTTCGAAATGTTGGTTTTATTTTATACACTGTATATTGCGCCAAAATTTATATACAAAATATATACTTATAAAAAAGAAAATAGAAAATTTATATATAAATCAGGGAAACCATGCACTTTTAATATTGAGGTATAGATTTTGAGCATAGATTTGTTGGTTGAGAGTTTTACAATTGACAAGGATAAAATATTAAAAGATGTATTGTTTTAACTGTCTGTTATACAGCGAATCTGGAGGAATGGAGAATATTTTGCAGGTACGTATAAGTGGTCAAAATATCAAAAATAAACCTATAAGCTAAAGTCCGATTGTGAAATCATGTTTCTCGATAAATATTTATATCAACAGTGTTAAATAGGAAAATTAGTAAGAAGGAACGTTAGAAAATGTAGGTAATTATAGAGCATTTTCTAAAATCCCACAACCAAATTCAACAACATTTAATTACTGCATCCATCCATAAGTTATTGGACCTTCTCTACGCATCTATCGCCCAGGAAAATTATGTTAAACAAATTTGTACGAACAAACTTGTGTTGGAAGTATAATTATCGATCAATATTTAAAAGAACATCGTCTAAAATTTCTGCTGAATGATCTTCAAGGAATTACAAATATCCTTCTCCAGTAAAGAACACATGGACCTTCTAACTAATCTGATCATTGATTCTGTTACAGGAAACATTAATGTTAAGTCGATGTTGAAAATTCTAGAACTAATCTTCGGTGCTTATTATCACTGAATCACGACTGAATTGAACTCACTTAAATTCTTTCGAGTTTTCGCCACTTTATTCACAGAATTGAAATTCTGAGAGGTGATCGCGATCTTTAATCTGTTGAACTAACCTATTTCAAGATGGTACAACGGACTATAACTTGCGCGTTGATTTTTTTTATTTTGACCCCTATATCTACCTGCAACATATTTCCCATTCCTACGAATTCACTCTGTATTTCCAATGATTAGGTGGTTGGTTTGAATACAATTTCTCAGTGTAAAAATCTAAGTTTCAAGAATTTAACACCATTTCCCAAAATTTTAGATTTAATTTTGAAATTAAATTGAAATTATCTTTACTAATAAAAAAAAGTTAATCTTATAATTAAAAAACATAATTTTCAATTAGATTTTATAACAAATTGTATGCGATTTTTTCCAAAGAACTTGCGTTGATAACGTTGTCAGGGATTGTTAGTAATTTGCGGTTATATTCCCCAAAATGTTACTTTGAGCGCAGAATAGTAAAAGAACTAACTTACAAACTCTGCGGCGCGAATTATAGTTTAGCAACTCCGGATTCCAAACACCTTCAAAATCTATTGAAAGCTTATCGAATTCTATGTAAAGTTGAAATAGCAATATTATGAAGTTAATACAATAGTAAATATATCTTTGGGTGATTTTTTTGTTCATAATAAATTTGCAGGGTACAGAAAACAAATCAAAAGAAAAGTAAATAGCTTCATTCATGCATCCATACAATGGTTTTGGTTTAATTTTTTTTTTTAATTTTTAATACTTTTTAATGTATGAAATTTTTTTTCGTTTGCGATGTAATCGAATAAGGGATTTATGGGGTAACAGTTTGCATGGATGTGTATAGGGAATAGTTTTTAGCGTCCATTGCTACAATGTTTTGAGCCATAAAAGTTCGTTGAGTTACCGTGCTAACTGTAGCCTACCACCTTTCTCTAGCCTGAAGAAGCCTCACATGATTGTGAGCGAAACGTCGAGTTTCCGTTTAACAAAAGATGACATAACACGATCCAAACCGGAAACACGTTTAGTTTTAATATTTCAAATAAACGCAAAATTTAGGCATTCTAATATATTTTAGGTTTGGTTTAGTATTATCCTCTTCCGAAGAGTTCAAGTTCGGAGGCGCGCATGCGTATTAATTATAAACATGAACATATTCTGGAGAAATTCGGAATGGTTACCACGAACGAAGCTACTGAGTAAATTCAGGATTACATCAAATTTGGATTATTTTTGCAGTAATGATTGAATTATGTGGGACAATGGTAGTTTATTCAAACCAACCATACTAAATCATTGAATGAATTGAGATTTTAGCGGGAATAAATGAACACTACATATCACTAAAACATATCGAAAAGGAATTCCAAAAGAAGAGAAATGTATACATATCATCTTTTGTAGCATTATACAAATAATATGCGTTATTTTCTTTTACACCTGTAACCTGTTAAGTGTCGCAATGGTAATAATAAAATGATATCCAATAGAATTTAGATAAAAAATATTAGGTATAAATGTCTCTTTTGTGGTGAGTGTGCGTCTATCAGCATTATTTGCTAATGCATATAAATAAATGATACAACAAAAGAAAACACTAGATTTATATGAACTATTTAAAAAGGAACTTGTATAAAATACAGAAAACCAAAAAAAAACTAAAAAAAAAAAAAAAACACGTATGGATTAAAGAAAAGTAATAGAATAAATCGATGTGTGCGTATTGTGTATCTCTGTCCAACACCACTCGCTTGTCAATTGTAAAGGTACAATAAAAAATTCTAATAGACCAGCTTTTTGCTATCACTTCGCGAATCGGCTGGTTGCTCACGTCACAGGCGCTTTTCTCTACCTTCCTCTTATATAATATACATACATAGTCAATATAAATACATCAGTGAATACGCGTAAAGAGAAGAATGTGTATCTTCCTTTGTTTCTTTCTTTCGTTTTTTAACTATCGTACGACAGATGACACCACTAATACCTCTACGCTAGGTTGTGCGTCTTTGCCTCTTTAAGAGGAAAGGTCTTTATTGGAGGGAACGTGAGGTGGGGTTTATACGAGCGTGGGGAACGAAACGAAGTCATTGAAGACGATGGAATATATTCTTATGAATACATTAATATTATTAAGCCATTTGTCGATTCGATATGGAGAGGGGGATCGATGGACTAATAACGTTGACAAGGTTCATTTTGGTTTATCTTCTATTTACTTTGTGCTATAAAGAATAATAATAAAAATAAATATATGCACATATTAAAGAAGATGATATTTGTTATCTTGTAGATTTCTGTTGGAAAGTCGCAAATTGCATAGAACTCATTTAAATTTTTTATATTTTCCATTTCAACCTAACAATAAGTGCTAAATTACAAATAAAATAAAAAGTACAAAGAAAGTATATATAACAAGGGCATTAGATCCGCTAATTAAAGAATTCACGTAAAGAGCAAAATCTTTCATCAGCAAATAACTTTAGAATTCTTTTCGACTTTTATTAATGGATTTGTTCATCTTGAATTCTTGGTGGTATCCGATTAAATTTCCCGTACTTGTTGCTTATTACAGGTTTTAGTCTACTTGTATATTTTAGGATTTTCTTCTTCACTCATAGCCAGTGTTGCCAGCACATACACGAAATTTAGGGCCAATAGTAGAAAAAGTATGGAGTGCCAGTTAGGCTATAAATATTTTTGCGATCCCAGATGTATTATAAAAACATCTTCACTTAGGTTCCATATGACATAAATAAATAACTCTTTTCTACTGTTGGTTGTCTAACTGTCCTGGATTAACGAGAAATAACTACAATTTATATTGGTTATCCTTGATACCAAGATGCAATGGAATTTTTCACCCCTACGGGCGAAAACAATAACTGACAAGTAGCGCAGTATACAAGCAAATGCTATTATGCAAATCGTAAGATGCTGATTTCTGTAGGTTTTTTGTCACAAATCCCTGTCCTCAGTTCTGTAACGCAAAAAAATATTTGCATTGTTGATTTAATTTTGAAATTGGCAGGAAAGATTTGGACAGCTGTCGTCATCGCGTTTATTCTGACGATTGACAAAATCGGTTACTTCCTTAGTCAATTTCCGTGGAAAAAACATCCAGCGATCTTTCAAATGTAAGAATGTTGGTTTTTGAACGTACTAATAAATTGGAGGGTGAAAGCTTGTGATTTTACGTTTCATTATATTTCAATGGCCATTTAAATTTATAAATTAAACTACAACTTATTCCAATTAGGTCGTGTGGAGCTACTGAACTCTTGTCGAATTTTAATAACCAAATAATGTAGATATCACGTCAAAAGATGGCAACAATAGAGATTTCGTAGTTGAATAAAATAACATTAATTTTTTTTTAGGTTTTTGTATTGTTTTATTTTATTTTTATTTTAATACCTTAATTGGTTGCCTTTTTATCGTAATAAGCCTTATGGATAAAAATTAAATAAAAAAATATTAAATGTGTGAGATCTAACATGATTCTGTTTTGTTAGGGGGAATCAAATTCAACAATTTTTAGTGCCAAAAGGTTTAACAGATTCCGAAATCAATACATATCCGACAGCTATTTATTTTTGAATTGTTACATTATTTTTTCTTTATTTGAACTTTACTTGGAAATTTTAAAATTTATTTGGCCAAATAATGAATTTTGTAAGTACCCACTGTAGTTCTTCAACTGAAAGTTATAATTCAATGTTCCTTTGCGGAGATCTTACTTCGACATTGCGGCCAATTTAAATCCAGATGTTTTCCTTTTTAATTAATGTTTCATAATTTTGATATTAGGGAATCCAAATTGATTTATTTGAAACATTTGAATTTATCGAAGAATCTTGTTTAGGCTCTCTTTTTGTTGAAACTTCTCTAGTCTTGAATAGTCATCACAAGACATAACACAATTGGTTACTATTTGAAGAAAAAAATAATTTCTTAGGATGTTTCGTAACTAAGTTCAAGAATTTTCCATTTTCTAGTCTGGCAACACTGTGCTGATTAGTGATAGTAGACACACAATAAATGACAACTTCGAAGTGGAAAATTATTGTATTTAAAGTATTATCTCCCTTAAATTGTACAAGCTAAACTTTTTCTTAATAGCAAACAAACATTTAAAAAAACATTATACCAAGAGACGGTAAATAAAATAAAGTTATTATATTCGGCTATATTCAATTAACTCTCCAAAATATTCGAGAATACGAGCACAGTCGCTGTGCAAACGGCCAGCGTTGTAATTACTGAATAAATTCTCATTAACAAGGCAGGCTTATAAAAGCATTCGTATATCTGCAGTTGCTAGCTCCGACACGTACATACACATGCAACGGGTACATACATTCGTTCTCCCCCAAATTAGTATGAATAACGACCGAGCCCAACCTGTTGAAACGATTTATATTCATTTGGCTACGGCCAACTGCGCGTATGTACACCTATACATTTACCGTTGATGATGATGGTCGCGGTGATAATGGCGTTTATAGTCCATCGGTGTCCCCTTCGCAAAACCTACATAAATCAATGGTAGAGCTTAAAATACATACAACTATATACACATAATGTAATAATACTATTGCCCCTAAAGAATCTAATGCCTAAAAATTAGTTTAGTGCCTATATACATATTATATACACTATATACTTTATACACTCTTGATACATAAGCGAAAAGAAAAACGTAATATCTATATAGAATATACGTATATAGTTAAATTTATATTTAAAAGAAAATGCGCAATTGTAAGGAGCAAATACATGTACATCTAAACAATTCCTTTCCACCCCTACATGGATGAAAGCTGAAAAGAAATTAGAATCTCATACAAGGATAATTTACACAAAATTAGATTTAAGGTTATGCGTGTGTGAAATAGCGCTAATTTTAGTTTACATGTAGTAAAAACCACCTGTACGTAACCTCCAGAATTATAAATTATGCTTCCAATATTACCTGATATATAAATAACGATCACAATACAAAAGAAAAGGACGATTTAATTATGTGTATATTTTTGTCTTAACCAATTAATTTTCCGGATGTTCGGTCTTCCCCATTCCAACAGTTACCGTATTTAGAAGCGTAACGATTAAAGGATAATTCGAATTAACGAAGATGTTTTAAACTTAAAAATTCCGTTCGTTAAAGCAGTTTGTTTAACTACGCAAAAGTGCAGTCGAGAAATGAAGATATTCGAGTTACTGTTGGGGCTATTCCTTTCGTTGCCCTGATAAGATCTGTTTCTTACTGAACTCGTCATTTTTCTCAATCGTCTATACACTGAACGAAAAAAGTGCGTAAATACAATAAAGAAGTACGTTAATGTAACAATTTTTTTTTATCGAAATTGGTCCAACGAACGAGTTTATCATTTTAATAATTGGCTGTTTATAATATCGATGAATACATACTTACGTACAAACACTGTATGCAATAAATTATTGATATAATAAAAAATCCCTAGAGTTTGTCGCTTTTCACGAAGTAAGTTAATAAACTGATATTTATTATATTGATAAAAAAGTTTCAATTTGGTAAACGAAGTTCATTATTATAATAATTTTATTAATTAATATAATATTGTTTTTTGTTACTTTGACAACACGAAGTCAACGAATGAAATCGCTTCTTCAGTGAATCTCTCCCAATGTTCTTATTAATCGTTAGCTTCCTGTAAACTTTGGTTTTCAGCACATTATTGACTTGGACACCTAGGAAAGGTATCCTGTACTTGCCTCGTTTATGAAGAAATTCTTTTTATATTTTTAATATAGAAAATTATGTTAATTACATCCATCAGTGTCCCGTGTAATAAATGCTTCTTCTTTTCAGTTCACTCAAAACACTGCCCAGTACAGTACTCTGAGGAACGATATGGTTCTAATCTTTTTATTATATTTCCTTTGATTTGAAATACCTATTAGTGAGATTATGTAGTAGGGTAAAAAAAAAAAAACACAAAAACTGGAATATTTAAAAAACTCTTGACTTTGGTATAATGTAAATTTGACTAGCATGCGCTCCAAAAGATACATTTATGTCATCTCTTATACAGAATTAAGTGTCGAAATACAAGGTCATGTATCTCCAGGGCCGTTTTAACAATAATGTATCAATCCCCAATCGATATAACCTCAATCTATCCCCAATTTGACGTTCCTAGCAGCATCTTCAGGTTTCCCAAAATTATCGTGACTATTAACGGTTAAGGACAACCGAAATCGCGCTTAGGTATTCCTTGAAATGAACGAAATAGTATTATTCGATTACTTGTACGTAGAGAATCCGCATAACGCGATTTAGTAAACGTAGTAAGGACCGTTTTCATTAAATTATTCAATTATTCACGAACCCATGCTTCCCCATCATCTATAAGACGATGTACGGAGAGAATCTCTGAAGTTATGAAATTTTGGCTACGGCGCATTAGGAGGTTAATTATGTAGCAATTAGTAGAGGCGGTATCGATTCTAAGAATAGAGAATTCTCCGAATGAGCTAGCTCCAAAGTTTTTCGCGATTGTAAGAAGTAGAGTAATTGAAGTGAGGCTTACGTATGTTCTTAATTTGGATCGATTTACAATCATTACCGTCCTAATCCTTGACTACCAGTTTCTAGTGATAGCTGTTTTGTAATCCATTTTCTTCGCTGTAATCACCTACGCTTAACTATTCTCGGTAACGCAAACGCATCAATCTTTCCTCCAAGTTATACACTGCATTATACAATATGTCGGCTTGAATTGCAGCAATTTGCTCCATAATACTGTATTTTAATTCTTCCAGCGTTCTTGGTTGATTTCTAAATACTTTCGTTAAATAGCCCCAAAGCCAAAAATCTTCATTCCAGCGATCTTGACGGCTATGAATTTTCGAAACATGGATAAAAACAGTTAACAAGTCTTTAACTGGTCGGTAAATGTGCAAGGATACTCCATCGTGCATAAAAATCATGTTTGTGATTGCGTCCATGTTGGAATCGCATAATCTCTTAATATTGCAGATATCGCTTATCAGTAACAGTTACAATTTCGACCTCATCATCCTGCATTCCTTCGAAAAAATTCGAACCAAAAATGTAACTTTCTTTTCATGAATAATCCATTCGGGAAGATCACAGCTAATCGTCTGTGGATTTCCTGGTGACCATATCCGACCCGACAGTTTTGAGTATTGATTCCGCATTAAATGAATACGGGTTCAATTTCAATCTGTCATTATTCAAAAGGAAATCGTACCTGCCTCCTTCGTTGCAGTGTACAAGGATAAACTGCATTTGCAGTCGTTTTAGCACTGCTGATTTCTGTTTTTGATTTACCCGAAGGATTTCTGTAATTCGGACATTACCGATCCTTGATCTTCCTAATCTCGGAAGGTCGCTTACAGACCCTGTTTTATCCCAAATTGGCTAATTAAATTACGGTACGCCTTCATCCTACAGGGACCTGCTCTCAAACTCATTTTCGTAGATCAATATTGTAATTTCTACCACGTTCATAATAACATTGTACTAAACTTTTTTTTTCGCAGATTATTTTTTCGCAAGTTCAACTCGTTTGAATTTACATTAAGACTACTTTTATTTTGAGAAGAAAAGTGATCATTAGATTGCAATTGCTTTGAAATCTTTGTTTTACTCAGATACACTATCCCAAGCTTGTAGCAATTAGGGTCCAATTCCTAATTATTTTCCTAAAATGGACCTATAAGTATCTGTTGTATATTCCTTACTTTGTGCGAACTCCATATATCACATCTTAGCTACATGTAAACTAGAATTTAATGTGCAGTATATTGAATACAAACTAGTTTTATTAACCCTTTTTAAGAAAGAATGAAGAGATTTTCTTGACAAAAATGCAACTTATACCTATACCGAATTGGACACATGTTTATACTAACTAAACTCCTAAAATATCTACTAATCCTTCTAAGCGGTCCTATATATTCACGAGCGGCAATAAAACAAATGATTACGTTTTTATTTCGAAAACCCTTTACACCATTGTTCCAAATAAACCTTAACGTTGAACAGGTTTATGAAAGGTTAGTTAATGTCCACGAGTTCTTAAATTGCTTCACGTACAATTAAATAATATTAGTCTTCCGTTTTTCTCCTCGTATTTCCGGAAATCCCTTAACAACGCTTAATTCGCCTTTCAACATTTTTTAAAATTTGCTAAACAAACAATTTTGTATTCAGTATACTCAACACCTTGTAAGTCTTGTATATATTCGAATAAATTGGGTGGTAAAAAAAGTAATCGTTTCCTATACATATCACACATTTACAATATACATACATATGCATCAAACCAACATATCATTGAAAACAAAAGACAAAAAAGTAGTTCCTCTTGTAAGTATGTATTAAAAAAAAAATAGTAATATTAAATATAAAACGCATAGATTCTAATAATATGACGGTGTAATTTTACTATACATGATAGCTTCTATGAATATTTCACATTTCCGTTTTAATTCGGATTAATTTAATTATTTTAACGTAACGAGGAGCAAAGAAAGTAGTACTAACCTCGCATTTTTCTGCTATTCATAGAAGGAGAACAATAATTAAAAGAATATATAAAAAAATGCGTATAAGTACTATAATTTTCGCTGTAAAATGTAACATATCGTAAACGACGTTATAAAAGGTGCGTAATCATGCTTTCTTGCTTGTTGTTTGATTTTGCACGCACTATTACATTTGAAACTTCTTCGTCAGAAGTTTTTTGGAAAGTTTACAATAGCTTCTCCTGCCTTGTCGAGCACCTTATACGCCAATACATACAACGCGTTGTAAAGTTGATTCACCGTCTATGCAAGTAGTTTAAAACCAGGCCTGTCGTTTCTTTAAATGTTAGGAGAAGGTGATATTTTCGAATATTTTTTGCAAAGACTTATTCCAATTATGGCGAGAATTGGTGTTGTTAGCGTGTAAATCATTTATCTTAATTAATAGGTAGGAAAGATTCCCAATATTCAGTTTAAAGGGCAGCGCGGGTATCAAGGATTTTTTTTTTATTACCCTCAAGTTATTATTGTTACAACTTATAAGTGTGACGTAGATATAACTAAATATTTTTGTATGTGCAAAGTATATTTCCCATAATTATATCCTGAAGGTAAAGCATGATGAAATTAATAAATTAATAAATAAATGAAAGGTCTATCGATAGTTTCGTACATCTAACTCAAATTGGTTGGCATACTACACTTTGGAAATTAGGGTAATTTTAATTTGTTAACAGATTCAACTTTGTTCTGTATAATCTGCACACTGGACATCTTTAATGGCTTCCAAAATACCATTACTCGTAACAATTGCCTTATTATCCAAAAACAAACGCAAAATTAAAAACTCACCATAAGCCACTAAACAAATTAAGTCTGCATCCAAACACCAATCCTTACTGTAATTGGAATCTCTGTACTGAGAAAATATTCGGCGTATATCCAAATTTATGGCAGTCTGTACATGGTAGAATAATAAAACTAAAAAAAAAAAAACCGTAAGCTACCATCGCAAAGAAGAAATAAGATATATGTCTTCAAAGCGTATATTAATAGCCTCCATTCCTGAGGATGCAATATCATAAAGTTTCCTCATTTACGACGAAGGCGACAACGTTAGACGAACATTACGGGCCTTGCACTTTTCAATTAACCCAAGCCCTTTTACCTAGTGTCCATATATTACCAAACAAGGCGGCAAAGCGATGCGACGCGACACGGTCTTTTTTAGCATGGCTTGCGCGGCAAGTGCATAGGAGTGTGTTCAGCCACTTGACTTCGTCTCGTGAATATTCATAAGGGGGGTATTAGGCGATGCATCGTTCAGTGTTCGGGAAAATCGCCTAATGGAAAAAATGACTTAGAGGCGGTAGATTTTAAAAAGGGAAGCTTTTTATTAAAGGGTAGAAGCTCTAGATGCTCTTCCGTTTAGATTTTTAAGGAAATTCACTTGATATTATCAGCATAAATTGTACTTGAAAATAAAAAACAAAGGACAATTTCATCATGGGTATTACATACGGTATTAAAGCAATTATTAATGATACCTCAACTACACCGCAACGAATTAAAATT
The DNA here is from genome assembly GCA_902655005.2 of Marronus borbonicus. NCBI lineage: Eukaryota > Metazoa > Arthropoda > Insecta > Coleoptera > Scarabaeidae > Marronus > Marronus borbonicus. The sequence continues at coordinate 6,025,941 of LR737396.1, forward strand.
CAATCTGGAATTAAGTTAAAGCGGCAGGTATAACCTTGCAATTGCAATCAATTAAGTAGAAAGACTCTTACATTTTCTTACAGTGTATTTGCAATTTAAGTCAAACCAATTTAATTTACGCAAACAGACTGATCAATAGCCTCCGTATTGGCGATCGATGGAACCATGTGCAAAATTGAAATATTATAATTTGCCTTAAAGTGTTTATAGCACCTTTCCAACCAAGTTTATTCGCTAATTTAGCAAGCTACTCGAAACCGCAGAATCTACCTTCGAAACACGCCATTAGAAAGCATTCTCATTTACAAATCTACATGCCGTTCCTCCTATTCTCAACACACACCGGAATTAAATAGAAAGCTACACAGCGTGCGGCAACACACAACGCAGACTGTGTTGTACGGCCGATCCGACTTGCCTTAACTAATTAATAAAGCCAGCAGCCAAACCCATATGGAGGCTTTGGTAAATCCGGAAGTCCTAAGACCAAGTTTGGTCCGTATTTACGTCTGCGAAACTATTTCGGGAACTCTCGTAGTTCTGAGGTTGCCGTGACGGCTAACGTTATTCGAACCTATGGAAAATTATGCGCGTAGCTAGGGAAAATACAGACATTACAACACACCAGATACCTGGACGTATATACACGGTATATGCAGTAACATGCTTAGATCTTAATTAGCATGCAATTACTAAAGCAGATAGAGTATGTAGCTGGCTAAATAATAAGTAAAAGATTACGTAATTAATTAATTAATTAAGCTTGTTTGGTATGGTACCTACCAACTTAGAGTTAATTAGAAAAAGTAGATTGCTTTGTTTGGTATTGTGAACTGATGCAAGTGGTGAGCATGAGTGTGGACAAGTGCAGTAAAAGCAGTTTGATTTTTAATAAATATAACAAACGGTCATTGTAAACTGCGTAATTACACACACAAACAAGTTGAAGCCACTTTCGGTGTTTAAAAATACTTATTTCCTTATGCACATATGTTCATTTTTGATTTTACGCCTTCTAGGTCGGTTGAACATTAAATTTAAAGTTGATCTAATTTAAAGGGTTCAACCAATTTGTTGTTTTAAACCATATGGAGGATATATGTTGAGTATATTTAACAAGCAAAGTTGATAGAGTCGAGCAATGTTTGATTGGCTCAACCAATTTTCTCTCTTAGTGTATCTCTCGACACGATATAAGAAGTGCAACATCAAAATATCGTTGCCTGCACTTTTTCTATGTGGCTACCAAATAAATTAGATGTATTTCACAAAATAGTAACAAATGTCTTATTGTAAAAAAGTGTATACTTGGTTATAATGCCAAACAAAGCCTAACCTAACTATTATAAATTGCCTAAACTAATTTTATTAACCACACAAAATAAAACGACCAACTAATGAATAAAACCGGGAGAACTAATGCATGAAGTGAGACGCTCAGAAATTGCGTTAGTTACAAAATGAATTATGCTACCAAACCACCAAATTTATGGGAAACACTGTTAGCAGGTTGAAATTATAAAACCAACTAGAATGTTTCGGAGACTGCTCACATTTTCATCAAATCAATTATACGATTAGCGACGTTGGTGGTACCAGAAATTTATTCGAAAACGTAAATATTAACAGAAAAATCCTGAAGAAAGCAGTACAATATAAAAGTTTTAGGCATGATGGATATTAATGGGAATATCATGTTGTTATAATTACAAAAATGCTAATTTCGTTTCATATTTTTGAATATAACATTTTCGTTTCTTATCTGCGTTAGAAGAATCGGAAGAGGTTGCTATAGAAATAGTGCCTTTCTACCTGCTAATTTTTGTATCGCGTAAATTAAAAAAAAATGCAATAATTGTTACAGAGACCACTATAGGATCTCATTTTAATAAGTTTTCAGAAATCATTGAGATTAGTGAAAAATCAGCCTTGCAATGCTGCTGAGAAATCGAATAGGTTGGCAACACTATTGGCAACTGGCAATTGGACTTGAAGTATTATATGTTATCATGTTGTCGTAAACATTAAAAATCACTGGATTATTTCATAATATAACAGACTCATGAGGTTATTCATTGCATTTGTTATGTATTTTCGAAAGTCAAGTGGTAACACACACTCCTAGTAAATTTTGGGGAGCAGAATGAAACATTTGTCTGTATCACTCATTGCTAATTAAATTAATATAAATAATAAATAATAAACATCAACAATAGAATCCAAAAACCTCAGATAAAGGATTTACTAGCAGCTCCAGCCTCTCCGAAGCTGGAGCTTTAAATAACCCGAACCTGAAATCTTCGTCTTGAGATTCCATGTATCTTATTTCATCCATGAAAAGCGGACGCTGTAAATAAGTGTTATGAAATAAATAAACTAGAATGTTATAAACAATCAGTACATCGTGTTTTTGCACATTAATTAAAATAAAAAAAAGAAATCGCATAACTACATTAAAAAAAATTATATAACTCGAGCTGTCCTGTCCAATAATAAAGTAGTAGGATTATTTAGATAATAAATTATTATATACTTATACATAATATGGAAAAAAGAACCTAACTGTAAACGAAATATACATATAATAGTACCACAATGTTTGATAGAAATATTCTTAAAATGTATTTTCTAAAAATATACATTAAAAGAAATCATTTTATTCGAGATGAAACCGATGAACAAAAAAAAGAGAAAAACAAGAAAATTATAGATTAAACAAGATACTACATAGTGAACTATTACGCATTAGAACGATACACGCGTTTGTAATAATAATTATTAATTATCATAATGAAATTTGTGTAAATTATTATATAAATTATATATACATACATATCATATTAAATGAAAGAAGATTATATGCATTAGTGTATCTTATATAATTAGTATTCGTAGAGAACTATGTCGCCTAAATTTTTGTTATTGTAGAAGTAAACTCTATTGTCGTTATTTTCTGTGTAATAATGTTTATGTTTGTTGGATCTGTTCTCGTACAAGGATGTGAATTCGTTATTTATTAAAAAAAAAATAGTTTGAATGGAAATAAACTCGAAATAATGATGTGGGCTTAAATGTAACGGATGTCAAATGTTATTAAATTACAAAAAAAATTTAAGAAAAACAATCAGAATGGGTTGTTATTATCTGACAAATAGTTCGATAGGTTATCGACCTACTATCGAATTTTTAACCTCGTGATCGCATAACTGATTGTAATAAGACATTCTGGAACGTGCAACAACAGGAAAATATACGAACTTATAGTAGACAACCGTGAGATGTTTCTCTTTCGAAAATATTTGTTTCAAAAGTTTCTAACATAGCCAAAAGATTTTAATAAATCAACGATTTGACATGCTTCTATTCTAGTATAATAATCAGATGTATAAAAAGAGAAAAGGTGTTACTGCTTCGAAACATTTGCATTTTGATGTGATATTCTATAAATATATTAAATGTATACACTAAAGATTTTTAGAGAGAGGTGCTTCAAAACGCACGTTTCTGTGTACAGCAATGGGGCATGAGACTGTCTCGAACATTTTTCATAATGATGATTGCGTTAAGGTTGCCCATTACTCGTCCGCAATTGATGATATCGAAAATCGGCTGTCAACACCTGTCCGCCTTATACAACTCTGCACCTGACCTTTTAACACCTCTAGTTAATATTGGAACTTGAAACTAGTGGAAGAAAGAAGCATGCTGCGTGAAAAAGAAAGGTTGACGGTGGTTTTTTTAATTCCATTTGCGTTTCCCACTGTAATTGAATAAACGTAATTACCGATATACACATGTGTACAGCTAAGCAATTATCACGTGTACTCATCCTTTCACGGTCTTTTATTATTGGAAACTGCATGTAATTATGACCTATACGGTTGAAGTGTGAATCCACCATGATGATATATAATTTTAGCAAGTGGGCACGAGGGAGTAGAGGCGATGAATAAAACAAGAGGATCAAGAAGTTAATTATGAAATCGTATCACATCCAAGTAATTACGCTTCAAAGCAATCCTACGATTGTAAACAAAGCTCACCTGATTCATAAGAATTGCTATTGCATATCGTTTTATGATCTTATTTGTTTTGCAATAGATTCCTAAAAAACGCTATCTTCTGTGAAGCAGATTAAAAACATGACGACAATTACGAAGTTGAAAAAAACACTTGTGAATTCTGATAATTTGCTTAAATTATTTTCGGATGCACCACGAGCGTATGTTGTTAAAAAGTCGTTCCTCCTCGAGGTATATCTTCCTAGAATGTATTTTTTATATCGAAGATTCTAAACAAGAAATTAAATTAGCAAATTTGTTCATTTTATCGAATTCGTAGATACGGCTTTTATCTGATTTTTTTTTACCGGACCTTCAAATTTATTCCTCAAACAATTTTTAACTTATCGATAAGTATTCCGACAAATAAAACAAAAATAAAATGAAAATAGTTGCAAAAAAGTAAAAGCCAGAAAATATCTGGAAACAAGGGCAATTGCAACAACTAATGGCGTGATGGCAAAAAGTATTGCAGAACCAGATCACTTGAAAAGGTCGACAAAATGGACGATGAAATGTAGCATATTAAACGAAGATTAAAGAAAAGGTTGGTTTTCTTTTCCCAAGACCTTTAAACCCAAGTTAAAATTATTTGAACAACAGCCTATACATTTTCGGTTTATTATACTTTTTAGATATGGCCAAATCATCATTGTCTTATTCAGTATCAGCATCAGACCAAACTCTTTGCTTGACCAATGAGAACATAAATTTCACGAATTGAAAATCCCACGTAGAAAAATATTTAAGTTTTATCATATTATGGAAAATAAATTATCCAAAAATATTATTATGTACAAAATCCCAAAATGTGGCACACCGGTTCATTTTATGGATGTTTGAAGAGACCTACACTTTTCTAGGCATTTGAAAAGGGAGCTCCAATAAATATTGGGAAGGATTAATCTTTCGCAATCGACCTTCTTTATATTTGAGAGTGGTGCATCAAATTTATTAGGCAATTACCTAATGACAATGACCTAACCAACAGTTCGCTCTTTCCCAAATACATATTATGATAGTCACATCAGCTCTAGAATAATAAGTGCCTAAAATCGAAGGCTTTCGAAAGCGATGAAAATATCCTACCCCGATATGCAGTATCTCCGCTCTAATTAACAAATTCATGAATAGAGTAATAACGTATCGAGTATGAATTATTTATCGGTATCACCTGATATTGAACAGCAAGCTAAACACTACAAAAGCAATCGGTGATGAATTCCATTTTAATTACATTTATTAACGATCAATATTGACGAAATTTCCACCCTTCCCTCCTCGTTAGAACGAACCCGCTAATAAATTAAAGCTCCCCCGCGCGGCACGTAATTGTCGGCAACCTAGACGCAATTAACGTACGAAAAATGAGAGAACATCCTCGAATGTGGACTATTATATACAGGGTGTATCGAAGATAGAGTGTCCTTTTTTCATAAGGATAAAAGCTAGTAAAGACAGAGATGAAATTAACATGCTTATCATGTTCTAGAATCGTTTGTTATATGCTGCGCTATACAGGGTGATACGTATATCTGCAATATACGCAAAAATAGTTTAAACCAACTAATTTTTATTGTTTTTATAAAGATCTATATTTAAAAAGGGCACTTTATTTTTGTTGTACCCTGTACAAAGGAAGAACCTAGATAATACTGGTAGAGAAAGGAACACATATAATTGTAAACATAAGTAAATAAATATACTAACTGTAAAATGGCTGTTACTCAGGCGAAGACCTGTCCTTTTCTGTTCTGCTTATCAATTCTGTTACTGTGGTTTATCACTCTAAGAAGTCAATATTAATTAGTATTAACAAAATAATGAGGAAAAAAAAGATAAAGAAAACGAGAGGAGATCGCTCTGAAAAAAAAAAGATGAGGTAATCTAGTATTAGTACGTAACATTATGCATACTTTATAGCTTAACGAGTATAATAAAGAATAACGATAAAGTATATATACACATATATATACGCATACATAAAATAATGATGAAGATAAGAAAAATATGTTAAATGTAGGCCTATATTATATACACTGAAAGATGAAAACGTTTTTTGTAATTCGTTCTTTTGTAAGGCTTTCAAAGGTCGATATGATTATTATTATTGCTACTGTTATTTAGTTGTTTTGTAAATTTGAATGTGACGTGTAAAATGTATATGATCATACGCTATAAATAAAAAAAGAGATTATATGTAACATGTATAATTTTAGATATTTATTTTTAAAAGAAAAACTGTAAGTGGATAACTCTATCGTTTTAGTTGTTATGTAATAATATTGTAATGCATATCGTTCCTTTTAGATTTTTTTTGTTTTGTCTATTCTTATTAAATAAAAGTTGTATATTCCTGTAGTGTTTTTTATTTATTTTATTGGCTGACAACTCCTTTTCATTGGTCTTAAGCACTAAAAAGAGATAAACAATTTTACTATTACTATTATTATTGCAACGAGGTGGCTCCTCGAGTCTACCTTTCGTGTCCCTAAGCCACTGGGACTTATGCTGCTGTATACTTCGCAGTGTAAGGGAGCTTCCTCTTCTTTGCCGTATCTTCTACATACATGTCGTACAATTTTTCTTTTCCAGTTCCTCTCCGCAATGTTTTTCATGCCGCTGATGTCGCTGTCTTAATCTTCGCCTTAGCTACCTCGGGTCCCGCCAATGGGGGTGTATCACCTCCCTTTGCTGGTCGACCTGCATTTTCATTGACTAGCATAATCCATATCAGTTTTAGTATATTCCTTCCTCCGAGTATATTCAGTCATGTTTCGGACTTAGTAAGTCCTTTTAGCTTAGCTGTCGATTACTAAAAAGGTGCTGTTCTTTCCGACCAAGGTGTCCAACAGTTCCCATGCACATAGAATGATTGCATAAATTTGAATAATATTTTTCTCAGACATCTAAAGGTACATTAAGCGCAAATTTTTACGTGGTTAAATTATGCGCTTGACTCTACCTAGGCATAGTGAAGCCATACAGAAAATTGATATTTCCAAGGTCTACGGTCAAAAGCAAATTTTGGCTTTGAATGTTACATCCAAATGGTTTCAGAAGTGCTTGTATTGTTTGGTTACCATGGCAACAGTGAACAAGACATGTTAAATGCGCTAATGTCCAAATTATTTTAACAAATTCAAAAGATTTGTTAGTAAAGTCTACCGAAGAAAGCAAACTTTGTCTGGACATGTATTCAACACATTACGTATTTTTTTATGGTCATTAATGTAATAATATAAATTTTACTAGGCCTTAGCTGTGACAAATAGCAAAAGGAATTGTTTCTAATTACGTGGTAAATACGCCATATTTCAAAGCAATAGCTAGTATAGCTGCATTATTCACACGATCAAAAAAAATTTCTTTCGGAAACAGGTTCATTATTGATATGTTCACAACTGATTCTAATTTGTTTGTTATTAATTTCCTATTCATTCACCATCACAAATAATTACAATTGAAAGCAATGTATACGCGCTTTAACATAGACCAGCTCTAAAAAATTGGGGCTCTATAATATAAAAATTCGGAATTAAGCTGGAAACGTAGTATTGGTATCCTTACTTGGATCCCAACATTTTTCAGTATCGAAATGCTATCGGTTGTGATAACTAATTCTAGTTCCATCTGGTTCTATTTCACAAACCGGCCTATAGAGCAAACTGCATTCCATTAGACAAACAGCGGCAGTAGTGCTTGTGCACAGTTTAAGTGCTACAACTAGAAATTAAAGCCTTCTTAGTATTAGTGTAAATAAATGCTATTATGGACTTCCTTACCTAACACCAAAATAACAACCTACATTCTGATTTTCATTTAATGCTAGAAAGTAATATGGAATATTTGAAGAATCAATATAGCACCAATTTTCATATAAATGGGTTATTTACGTTAGTTCTTGCTTAAATAGTGTTTGAAATATTTATGGATTGGCAAAACATTACGCAGGAAAATATGAGATAATATGTGATTGAAACAGAAACAATTAATTATTCTTGTAATCAACCAAATACTGTTGTTACGTTAAAAATGAACGATGAAAATCTATTCGCTTTTTTTCTTCTTTTTCCCTTTTATTATAACTAACTATGAAAACGTCCACAAGCAAGCACCAACGATGATGAATACCAGTACACATAAGTTTCTTTTTTATTACTTTTTACCTTATATTCGTAATTTTCCAGTGTTTCATTTGCTTTGAATTTTTAGAATTCCCCAAAAAATCAAAAAAAATTGTTATAGAGTTCCGCGGTCGTTGTGCATGCAATTACGACACGGTTTCAACCCGGAAACCCAAATTCTTTAATGGAAGTATATATCTTAAACTTTTACAAGATTAAATTACCTAGTTGACTCTAGGTATGGTGTGGCGTTCGAAATATACAAGAGATTCAATACTGAATAGCAAATATTGCCCAAATTCAAACATTGGAGATGTTATTTTCTTAAATAAGATCTTATATCAAAAGAAGAAAGATTCTGAATTAACTTCCCATTTATTCATCAACGAAAATAGTTACAATTGAAAAAAAATTAACTGTAACGCTTTAACAATCACCATCTCTAACGTATTCGATTCCTATAACATAAAAAATCAGCGTTAGCTTAGAATTCATTTACAAATTTACATTGAAAATTATACCTGGATCCTCACAACTTGCAAAATTCAACTGACAGCGATTGCCGTAAGTAACTTCAGTTCCGTCTGATTGTTTTCCACAAATTGGTGCATATTCCAGTGTACAGAGTATTGGACAATCGGCGACAGTGGTACTTGTGCACAATATAAGTGCTAGAGCTAAAAATTATTCAACATTTATGTCAATATATCCTAAATTAGATTCCCTTACCTGAGGCCAAGATAACAAGCTTCATTTCGATTTAGATTTAATTCTAGAAAGTAACATGAAATATTTGAATAATCAATATAACACACTAATTACCGTGTAAAAGGCTCGCTGACTCTCTTGACTTCGATACACTTGGTTAAACTAGCAACCGTTAATACGAGTTCTTTTTTTAAATAGTTGTTAAAACATCGATAACCCAGAGGTCAACGATCTTTGGTAATGCACCACACACGAAATTCATTCATTGTTGGTAATTTAAATTTATAAGATAATATACGATCTAAACAAAATTAATTAATCAATCCGGATGTAGTTATCACATACAAAAATAATTTTAATATACCAAATTCTTTAAATATTCATACGGGTAGTTTTATAATCCCAAGTAATGAAAGTATGTTAGAAGATTAAAAAAAAACAATAAACCGCTGTTCCGGATTTTGTAGCACATACAATACTATGGTTATTTGAATTTGATTCTGGTGGCAGTTGTTTTGGTAACGGCAAATTGCTATGTTTCGCGTACAGTCTAAAGTGATGTTCAGCTGAGGTGGGTTTGTTGTTTCCCAAGAGCATAAATAATTCCATAATATTCGATGTTTGAAAAAAAAACTAATAAATGGCGCATTATTGCAAAGCGGAAAACAGAGAGTCAGACGAGCTGGTAACAAATATGACAGGCTGTTTAAAAAATATAAATTTTTTTGTTGGGCTATTTTTAGACCTCCCTGTATCAAGATGCACTTGAAAGCACATTTCCTACCCTACAATTTCATCTAAAAAAACAATCTTCTATCTATTCAAATAACCACCGTATTCTCTGTACAGCAAAATCTATCTGTTGATTTTTCACTTATTTATAATCCGGTAGTAGTAAAAAATGAACATCGATCTTGAGGATTTCTGTTTTCCAGGATATTAAATTTGATTAATGTATATTTTGTTAGCTTAGATCGGATAACGTCATTTTCTACTTCATATTTTGGACTTACATCCTTCTTCATTAAATTCTCATGCTGGAATAATGTTTAAAATTTTGTTTGAACAACTTTCTGGGAGAATGCCATAGGACCACCAATCACCAATTTAAACTTTGATATCTGTTTGCCTATTGAACATGACCATGCTTCTGTATAAGACTATCCGTTCTTGAAATCTGATGGTGATGTTTGTGGGGAACTAGATTTGATGTCCGATGAGCTCTTTGATAAACTACTGCCTTGGCAGCTCGTACTTCGGCCATTTACATATTGATATCCGCTGTCTCTTCGCCGCAATTGTAATAGGGATCTAATTTTAAATGGACTCAATCTAAATGCGCCAAAAACTAGCCTTGTCTAAAATTCGATCTTGCTAATGTTCATCTTGGTACACTTTGATTTTTGTACAATTTCTTGAAGTTTACCGATGGCTGAAAAAGGTAAGACTGCGTCGATAACGATATTCATGAATGAAATGAATGAAAATTAAGTTGGCAAAAATGTTAAGCATCTTCAAGCGTGCGTCGTAGTTTAAGCTTTTTTCTATAAAAACTGGATGAACATGTACATTCCATTCTAACTTCCTTCAATATCATATAAACAAAGCTTTACTATGCCCAATTTAACTTACGCAAAGGGACATAAATTTCTGGCATAGCTAACTATGATTTAAATAGACGGCGACTCCGCAGCCCTAAACTTTCATCACAATCGGCTCCATCCGCCAACATCACGTTTCACGCCTGATACTACAAGGCTCCGGAGCCCGGACTCGGCGTGCTCCTACCTACGGACCGTTCATGCATACAAAACATGCATGTCACATTTAATTAAGTGTTCTTCTCCGGTTTCGACGTGCGTAGGCGTTGATTTGTCTATCTATCCTACTATTCCGGGGGAAGCTCCGGGCGATGATACTGCCTGGATGATACTGTGGGTTCCGCGTAATGTCGGGGGAGTCACCAAAGATTCGGATTTAATTCGGCGGTCAATTACGTCTGCGACTACGGATAGGAAGCTAATGCGTGGGAGTCGTTTATGAATTCAGTTATGTATATGTATATGTGTAATCATGTATTCCGGGAAACTTAATTTTAGCGGTAAGCGAGTAAGTAGGTTTCCGACAGTACGTGGGGGAGATTTCCAAACAGCTTCCCGAGGAGATGATGTGATATATTACATTGCGTTATCGTAGGATGTAATTAGACAACTCCCAAATGGGTAGGAAGACTACCAGAAAGCAATTTGTTACGGTGAACCGCTGACAATGAGGTGCCAGTTGTGATGGTATTTTCTACTTGCAGAGGGTTTAATTCATTTTTTTTTTCACCACTTCAATTTTATTCATGCTTTCATAGTAAAAGTTTTTCTGGTAGATTCTTCTTCATGTTACAAATTAGTATAAATTAGTTACTTTTTCCTTAAAAATTTTACTGCAAATTGCGATTATCTCTGTATGTACTGGACTTTGTGCGAAATGGTCCTACAATTGCAGCAATATTTTCTACATTTTTTCCAATGCAGGATGGAGTACCTCCCAGTAATTCTCGAAACGTCAGAAATACCTTAAATGAAAAATTTGGTGCAAAATGGATAGGAAATGATAGCCCAATTTAGCCAGCAAGATAACTAAAGACCTGATGTCTTTTTTCTTCACTGCCGAATTTTTTGCTGTACGGTCTCTGAAATGAAGGTGTATTATTATTATTAACGTAGCTCGGTGTACCAGCAGTAAGAAAGCCTGCACCTGACTGAGCAGAGTTAGGTGCTATGTGTTCGAGATCAAATCTTTTTAGTGGATTCGGTACACTCCAGAGTCACCATTCACAATTGAGGTACAATTAGCGGTGCTGCACCGTTGATGGCGATGTCGTGACAGTAACAAAGTCAGGAGACACTTTGCACTTACAATTTACACACAAAGGCTCCTGAGATTGTGACAAGCTTGAAACAGCCTATTTTTATTATTATTTATAAATTATTTCTACTCTATTTCTTCTTAAATTTATTTTTTATATAATACGTTATTATTGGAGTGTATACTGCACATTGTATCCTGTTCGGTTCTAGAGAATTAACTTCGAAAATTATATAGAAAAAACTGAAAATTTACGAATTTTCAAAAGGGCGTTTCACCCCTCGAAAGCAAAATTCGACAAACAAAAAAAAACGCTTAAAAGCGACAATGACACGTGTGCCCTGCGAAGTCTCAAATTTGCATTAATCGATTAAGTAATACCTCTAACACCATCATCATTATTCTATCAGCCCCTGCACATATGTTGCACGGAATATCACGTACATACACTAATACTACCTACATGTAATGTAATAACAATTGTATTTAATATTTAAACCGCGCTGATATTCTGGTCATGATATTCGTTGGCGGTATTGAAACGATATGATACGATAAAAAAATGTTTTAGTACAAAAGGGAAATGCTCGGAATACCAATTGATTCCACGTATGAAAATTTATGCTAGACTTTGGAGTTGTTGCATATCGTCGGTATTACAGGTTGAATATTTCGCGTATGTTGCCCCCTTTTTTTAAATCGTATTATTGTGTGCGATTCTAAGAAAGTATCCAGCGCCGAATGTACTAGCGATTTCGATTTTGCAGATCAATAACCTCTTAGTTTAGGTAAATATTTCTTTTTGGCTTGCATTTTAAGTAACTTGTTGATGCTTCTATTTCAATTATTCAAAATTTATTGGCTTCTTATGATTGTTTCTTCTCAAAATAGTAGTGAAAGCTCTTCCAGAAACGCCAAGAGATACTTAATGGAATAAAGTTTGAATTACCGCTCTGACACGTAAGGGCTTTAAAATATAGACCATTATAGAAATAGCCGTATTTCGCAAAAATCCAAGTTATATTTTTATTAATCACTAGCAGTCATCAGCCATCAATCAAGAATTTAGTCACTTTAATATTACGATTTTGTTGGTACCGCCAAAGTATAATGTTGGCGCAATAGTTTCCCGGGCAGTATTATTATTATTACTTTTGGTATGTGTAGTGTTGGTTTCTGAGATTATATATAATAAAACTAACAGCTAATAATGAGAAATACGTTTATTCGTCTATTTTTCGTACATACTACTCCTATTTTAAGCAGATTTGTCAGATACAGATGATACAAAATTTTCCATCTATCGAGGCGTGGAAAATTTCCTTCAAACTTGTAGCCAATCCTCATCTAGACACTTGAACACATTGGCATTGATGACAACGAGGGAGTCGATGCCTTTGCTCTCTAGTTGGCCCATCATCTAGCGGTGCTAAAGTATCCACTGGGCCGAGCAAGAACTCTTCCGAACCCAAGGTATCTTCGTATACCTATCTCACGCGAAGGCATTTACGTTGTACAGCCGCTTTAGAGCCAGGATGCTTATAAAACTTAACACATCTATCGACAATTGTTACCAACCAAGGTCGATTAAGGAAACACCTGTACAGAATGGCGCTCGTTCAAGGCTGCCACTGTTCTGTTGTCTGCAGATTTAGAGTTTCTCCATTTGGTAGAGCTTTCCGGAGAGTCTACGAAAGACCACGTTGAATGAACTTCCGGAATTCATTAGAATAGATCAGTGAACCTAAAAATTACGTTGCCGACCTACAATTGTCAAACCTTTTCGTCATTCAAAGAAGTCAATTCTTTTTGGCTTATAATATATGCAAGGGAAAGTGCTATTTCATATGCACTTTTTTTATCCTTCCGTAAGGTCCTTTCAATATAGAAAGTTGGGCATACCACCACTTTCCCCTGTCCAAAAATAAAATAAAGGAAATAAATGAAGAGAGTGCGAGGTTTTAAAACACTATGTTCATACGTCTATAGTGCCTTCTTAGAAACACATCTTTAGTATCTTCCCGAATAAAAATAAATACATAATATATTCATAATGGTTTCAAATTGTAGGCCATCATACCAGATAATATATTATAACGTCGTCAAAACGTTTAAAGTTTGTATCTCTAAAGCGGTTGTCTTCGCACTTGTCAATAAAATACCCCATTTTAGGGTTATAGAGGACGAACTATGACTTTGCTGCCACCATGGAAGAAGCTACAAGTGGTAAAAGCGTTCATAATAATGGACGGCAGGAAACGGGTACTGCCGCACGGTCAATATTTATCTCGAGTGCAGTTTATAACGGCTTTAAAAATGCAATATGGCGATCGTAAATTTTATTGGTTTATGTGGTAGAGACGAGGGAACCCTTGATATAATCGAGAATTGGATATTTCATATCGTTTAGGACTGAAGGTATTCTCACTAATATAGAAATCTTTATATTTATTGTTTCTGTATTTTATAGAGAACACAATGGAGTAAAAGAGGTTCTAAAAGCTTAAAGATGTATTGCATGTACTTTATTACGTACTTGGTATCAAATAAATTAAATAAAAACTTCTCCTTACAACCCTGGAGAGCAATCTAGAAGTTTTACACGAGATGTTGTTTTATACGGGGAAGATCTTGATCGATGTCTTCACACTGAAACTTTTTCTTCGAAAGATGTATCTTTTGCACGCTAGGGAACATGATGAAGGTAAAATTGATTTGCTTTTAGCAATGATTACCCTTGAAAGCAATGCTAAAGCATTACAAAATATATAGTATTTACAAAAAACAGTTCGCAAACATTTTTTTTTGTTTTAGACACGTTTAAAAGCTCCCTGAAATTTTATCTGAATACAGAGATATCTGTTAGGGCAGATTACATTACAGCATTTAGTTATTTCTATAGCTTTTTCTCGAAATAAAATCTAACTCATCCATCAAATCCATTATGTAAATATATTCTATTCCTCGAACATTCCTCTGTAATCTCAACATTTTCTTATTTTCTATACTTACACATTCTTCGATCAGCCCTCTTTACCTCTACACATCTACCTCGTACACGGCGATCGACCTCTATGATTTTATTACTGTTTCTTGTTTTCATTCGTCTCATAATTCGTTTTATTCTCCCGCGGTCGCTTCATATAAACATGTAATAAAATCAATCGGATCCCAGGGAGTCCCCGATCGACTTCGATATTCCTGGCACGCCGGCGACGTTATAAATAAATTTTGGGCGAAGCAGCGACGTATGGGAGTGGGCCAGACCAGGCCGGGCCAGGTCGCGTTGGCTACCGATGGTGAGCTGGCGACCGGGCGCTCTGATCGAATCCTTGTCGTCGTTGTGTGTGAGGACTCACGAACATGGTAAGTTGATAGAGACATATGCTCTACGTCCGAGTGTTGCGGACGACGACGACTTCTTCATTAGGTGCGAAATTGGGAAAACACAGCGCTAGCTTTAGCTGCTGATAGAAATGAGGAAAATGAAAAATATCGTATATTACAGCATTTCCTACCACGCTAAAAACGATGTATTTCTAGTTGAAGAGTATCAATATTCTCTATTCGAAGTTACTTAATTACATTACTGTTGTTAGAGGCAGTATTCAACAAAATTATGGAGTAAGGAATAGGACGGGTGATCAACGTCCAAGCAACGGCGGTTGTCTGTATCAAACACCAATTATTCGAAAAGCAGAGTAAAGGGTAAAAAATCTTTATCTCGAAGAGAGAAATATTATTGATGTTTCGTTGTGTGCCAACGGACGAAATATAAAAGAATTACGTGGTATTGCATCCTAGTTATATCGTACAGAGATACACTAGGTGCCTCTCGAAGCTAAGGCATTAACCACAGCCTAGCTTCTGTGAGTTAATAAATACATAGAAGAGAACCATCAAGAGAGTCGCGAGCTAGAGCTCGCACCGTCACCAAGAGTGTGAAAATACGCTGTTCTTTTCCCGCCAACGGACCGCACCCATAATCACACCAAGTCTCTAGCCATATTTTTCGTTTATTTTCACATTCATATTTATTGTTGGTCTGAGTCACTTAAATTATATATTCTTTCGCTGTAAATTTTAATTTAATAAAATTAATTATTTTCAGTTTTCGTCCGCAATTTTAAATAAATATACTTTCAACACATAGACCTTTGTCCATATTATCGTATGCTCAAATTTCAAAATAATTTGAAACAAAGTTGTTACAATGTTTGACGACCTCACGCTTTTGTAACAGTTACAGTAACAGCGGCAGGTATATATATATATATACATTTTCATGACGTGTTCAGTTATAAAATAGGCCATAAATTTTTCATAAGTGAATAGTAGCAAATGCAGCAGTTATTCCTCGATATATACGTGGGACTCCGTGCTTTTATAGCGTTGTGTTGAATTAATTTTACATTAAACACAACAGCGGATCAATACGTTTTTTTTTATATAGCATGTTAATGTACGTAGTTTTTGTATTCATTTGCGTGTGATTTTCAAAATCTTTTGTTTGTAGTTGAATTGGTTTTGTCATAAAAGGCTTGTTAAGTTTCTAGGTTGTTTATTGCTCTATTCGAAGTTTAACTTTGTGCGCACATAGAAGGACTTTTTGGTTTCAGAGTATGTTTCATGGTTGAAGGTTGCTATTTACTTTTAACAAGAATCGCAATACTAAATGATTTAATGATAATTTCTGTCCAATTTCAAGAATTACACGTTTAAACGCCTGTTCCTCGATTAATCGACGTTCAGTTGTTGTTACCAGTCATTTCTGTCAGTCGATGTTTCTGCAAAAATTGAAAAAAACTGGAATTGAGATATGTAATTGAGCACATCATGTCCAAAGGCAGCAGCTATCCTGACTCGTTGTATTCTTATAAAACAATGCAAACGTGTGTGGTAAAATGAGATAAAATAATGTATGATGCACTTTACAAAATCCTAATTCTCAGAAGAACATGAGGTGAATAAAGCCTCCAAAAAAGAAGATAGGAAAAATAAACATTCAACTAGCACCATCGTTAGTTTACGTGCGGAGAACGAATTCATAGCGGAGTAGGGAGCGCAGGGGATATAGATACAAAGCAAATGAATGAGAGGGAGGGAGATATGGAAAAAAGCCGCCACTATTACTTCCGTCGTCTCCACCACCGTCTGTGCGATGGCAAGGGACCATTCCAGAGAGAAAGTAGATTACGTAATTAAAGATGAAAGACTGGTTACGACGAGAGACTTAATTAATTTTACTTTTAAGTGATATTTTTGCCCGCTAACGTTTCAAACGAATTAAAATTCTAATATTTCTCGTCTAATTAATGTAACTGGGATTGTTTTCTTTTTTACCCTCGCGAGATAATTGCGTTTTCCAGCTCGAGCCGAGGCCGCGTGGATGGGCGGCTGGCGATTCGACCGACGCAGGCAGGGATTTTCCAGACAAATGGATTCAATCCGGCGCGTCTGATGCAGCGGACTCGCGAGAGTAATGAACTTAGGAGTGGAAAAACGCGCTCACTAATTAGAATCATTGCGAATTCCACGCCGGCATTGAAACGGATTAATTGATCTATTCTCGCAGATCATCTCGTGGAATATTCACTGCAATTAATAAGTGCTGTTGGTCTCTCGGTTAGTTTTCAGCTCGATTAGATCTGCTGAAACGTTTACTCGTAACTTTCTTTTTCGGTTTCTATTAAATTTGCGTTTACAAAGGAGGATACGATACAACAATTCATAATACTTCGAAATTGTTTTTGTACCTATAGACTGTACATACAGGTTCTTGATACACTCTGTTCAATGAGTAGTATTAGCCTAAAAAGTGCCGAGGAACCGATTACAAGCAGGTCCAGTGATTGCGTCAGCCCCAAATACAGGACTGATAAAAATTATACAAAAATCTCGTGGCTGAATCGAAAGCCTCTGATAAATTCAACATACCTCTCTCGGCTCTTGTCTATTGTTTCGAAGACTTTCTCAGTGAGTAAAGCTTTTACTTACGAAATGGTAAACTATCAAGAAATTCAATGCCTAAAGCTATCGTAGATATTGAATTTCTATAAATCGGAAAGAATAAAAAAAAAATATCAAACCCTTCGTTCCTAAAATGAATAACGAGGAACTTCGTACATGTGCTTAGATGGACAGACCCTAATCATTCTGCTAGGGACTGTAACATGTAAGAAACATGAAAATAAAGGAAAAGTAAAATTCCATACCTTAAACATTTGACTTACAAATTAATACTCATTTAATATAACCCCTCCTCTTGGTCCTAATACCACGTTCGAAGTTTCGAAAACGATGGGAACGCTTTCAGCGGCGTATATATGTACATAGCAAAGATTCGTCCTGCTTGATTCTAATACCGCGAAGTTTTCCAGCATTTCCGAAGCTTTCCTTCCACAACCGCCTCCCTCCTCTACCGCGCTCCGTTTCTTATTGTTTGCTTACTTACCGCCGCCGCCGATACAACGAGGTAGTAAGTCGATGCGTGTGAGAGTTCAAAGTCTGCGGTCTTGATTCCAAAACAAAAGACGGTATATTTACCGACTCGCGAGGCTCGCGGCTGGCGAATGTAATACTGAAAGGCTATACGTAAAGCGTACTTTGTTAACGAACCGTCTGATGTATTTTATCGATTACCAAACAAGGCTTTGTATGTGTTCATAATACTTGTATGAGATACATTCAGTTGCAAAGTCTTGAAAATTCGAATTTGACTTGGTCTAATTAAGAATACCGTATATTTAAGGGGGTTCGACATCAGCCGATCGAGTCGATAGCTCTCAAATGAGCATCCCTTACGCCTCCATTGCAGGTCCAAACGTATGAAAAAATCGTACACTAGTGGAAATATACGTCTATCGTATGTTTTTGTCGTACGAAAGATGCACTTTATGGAGGCAGACAATTAGTACTGCAAGATCAAGTTATGAACGCATTACGCCAAAGCATAGTTCACGTGGTAGTTCGCCTAACAAAGCTATATTTAATAGCCAGCAGAATAATAGAACGGATAAACGGTAACGCAATGGCGGAAGTAGTTCTCAGAACTATTAACAAAATAATAACATAATTTTCGAAGGCTTGGCAAAACAGAAGAATGTTTTTCTTTTCGAAAGAACATTTTGCGATATTATGAATTAATGCTTTCCGTTCGATGCACATGCTCCACTGATATTTTACATGTAGGTTGAGCGTCTGTATTTAGACAAACACACAGCCCTAACGCGCGGTTGGACGAATGTGTAGTGTCCCACCTCAAGCGTCGGCGATATTATTATACACTTACCATCGTCAAAACATGTAAATACCAAAGAACTAGAGAGAAGGAATATGTTTCCTGATGTTATTTACTTTATGTGTACAGTATAGAAAACATATTTTTTATAGTAACACAGTATATCCCAACCCATTCGTTCAGGACACTGTTGTCGCAGTCAAGGATCCAATATATGTTCATCATCAATAACTTTTTCGATAAACATGACACAATCTTTTGTGTACATTTCAAAATTCTCTTCTTGCGAATAACTCATGCACATGATTCTTTATCACCCTAGACTTTTCTATTGGATTTACTTCCGGTTGATAAGGATGTAATCGCAATACTAAGTGTAGTTCCTTTGTAAGGATACCAACCATTGTACATGCCATATACAGAGGTTTATTTTGTTCAATTCAATTATACAGTTTTGCTTTCGTGTATTGCGAGCTAAACAAAATGTTCCGCTCGCTAAGCCATTCCATTTTATTTTCTTTGTATTTGATGTTGGATGGTTAATAGACAGTACCTACATCGCAATAAATATAATTATTAGTCATTCTTTAAATCAAAAATAACAAAAAAAAAACAAGACTTTTACGTTCTTTTATAATCTTGTGTCATATTGTGTTATCTGCACATTAAAATGATTGCGTTTTTACAAAATTCAACAATTATTTAGTGGAAATATTGAGCGTTTTGTAGAATTACTGACGTACAAACGTATTTAATAACCACGGAAACTATATTGCTGACTTTCTAAGCCAATAACCCTTTGCTGAACTATACACTTTGAAACAACTTTTAGTTCGGATATAATAATATTTCGTCGGTACACCAAATTATCGATTGTTACATGGCCTTTTTACTAGAGCAACGTTAATCTTTTCAAGCATATCCACTTAAATTACGAGTATCGACTTTCAAACTGAATATTTCATAATGCTCGAGCGTTCGTAGGTGGCGGACTTATTGAATTTGAATCCCCAGCGTACAAAAGGAAAATTCTTAGCGCGAAAAACTGAAAGAAGTGCCCGCAAATGTTTCTTAAGAGGTATCCCCGCTTTACTAATGACAACCCACGCAGCTTTCCATTTCCATTTCCACTGAACGTAATAAAATTTCCACAGTACGTTGTTACACTTTCCCACGCGAAAAATACTTAAAATAAACATTACTTCGCTTTCTATAATTGTTCCATAAACGCGAAAAGAGAGAGTTAGAAATAATAGAAAATTAAATTAAACATGGAGGGGAACAAAGAGCGCCCGTTAGTAATAGGTAAATGCAAAAAACTCATGATGCCTTAAGAATAGCAATATTCGAAAACCTTCCACTAGCCTGACTAGACAAGTATAAACGAATGGCTTCTAAAATTTGACAGGAAAATGGCAATCCAAAATCGGTAGATCTTATTAATTTTGAATAACGCTACTTCACAATTAGAGAACATAAAGCTAATATTTTTGCCTCCAAATACCGTCATAACTATTAAATCAGGGTATTATCAATAAGAAGATTGAGATAAAACTGTCGACATCTTACTAACTAAAGGCGACGCTGAACTAACCATTAGTGATTGCGTCAATGACATTTATTCAATGAACAAACAAAAAGACAAAGAGCAAAAAGAAAATATACTGTAGTAGAGAAAAGACTTGGACAACGAAACAAAAAAAAGAAGACTACGAGAATTGAGACCGACGGTAATTATTCCAAAATATTCAAAGATGTAATGATACAGCTAATAATATATGTATTAGTGGCTTCCTTGTTTGTATTTTATTCCATTCGTATCCATCCCGCAGTCTTCGCGTTGTTCTACTTCTATTCACCGTCATACAAATGGAGTGTATGAAACGCAGCAGGCGGTGAAGGCGCGCTGTCGCTTCCGCCATCCCTATATAGTACATCTAGCCGAAATGAACCCTCCGCTATCGTTGCTGGATTCAATTTTCACAGTGTAATATGGTTAAGAGAGAGAATCGTGCCTGGAATATTGACTTTTGTAGTCATAATGTCCGGATTTCGAATGCCTACGCGCGTAGTCTTCGTTCTGCTGGTTCCCTATTGCCGGCTAGGATCTTGCATCTCCGTTCTACTCCTTGCCTCGCGTATAATCCTTGCGCCCTATTTCCCCTGTTCCTCGACAATGTCATCTATTCCATGGGATTGTAAAAGAGGTGTCTACTGCTTAGCGGACCGTTTTGCGGATTATTTTTATCCGCTTCGCTGTTCCCGTTTTCCTCTCCTTTTTTTTTACTTCTACAGTTTTCGGAGGAAGCGCAATTATCTTTTAGGAGCGGCTAATATCCTCGTAAAAACGTCTTGCTGAATGTATATGACTTCTATATGAGAATTCCCGTCATTCACCAAGACAAGAGCTTCCCTAAATAAGTCCATTACGTTTCATTACGACATTGAGAGAACAAGTGGAGGTAAACAATAATGTCGCTCGCAAAAATGATTTCCATCTTCAGCTTTCGTCAACGACGGTTATTTAACTTTGTATGCAACCTTCTTGTACATTTATCTTAAAAATTAAATCTGCTGAGCGGCGAACTCAGCGGTCATTCGTTTGGTACTCCGGCGACAAGCTTGTGTAAATTTTGTTAGCAGAAAATTTATTTGCGTTAATATTCTAATGAACATAAAAAATAATCAAAGCACTCCAAAATCAAAATTCTGTATTAACATCTTCCTTCTCCCTGTCGTAAGCAAGATATGTTAGCATTACTTTGTTATAAATGTACGTGCCATGCCGGAAGCTGCAGGAGTCTCTGTTGTACATATGTACTGTACACGCAGAGAGTGGATAATGAATTCGGTAGTATGTTAATAAGGGAGAGGATTATTTGCGTGCGAGTTAATGATATTTCCAATTACCGAAATTTGCGAATATGATAACCGGTATTAATTCACCGATGTAAATTTTAATAATACGTAAATTATGACGCTGTGCCCGCAATTGTGATTTAACATTGCATGAAACATATTGCGCTCCCATTAAAACCATTGTTAGCAGTGTCGAAAGCATTTTCCTGATGCCGTATTATGCAAGAATTGTATTTGTAAATTGAACTACCTCAAAATTAATTCAATAAATCGTGTCCGTTGACTTAAAGCAACAAAAGAATTGTTATATTAAGTAAAAATTTATTGCAACAGCGACTACATTTATCACATTGAAACCTGTTTATCAACGTAATAAATTCACGTTTATTGTTAATTTGTGAGAAGCAAGACAAAGAAAAATGTTACGTCAACGTACCATTATTACTTTTTCGTTCAGCGCACTGAAGTAAGTAAAATAGCTAGCCACAATACCAATTTTCTTGTGCTATTAGCGCCCCGCACCGTTATGCCGATTGTATTAGGTGCTGCATACCGACATTCGTTGGTTTTTTTCTCTAAATCTCCGAAGTATCCTCATGGTACCATAAAGAAAATCGGGATTCATAACTAAACACTATATCGCCGTTCCGAACACAATTCAGGAGTGGTGCATTTTTCATTGCAGCTAGTGTATCTTCCATTTTGCAAAGAAACACTTAGTCATCCTATAAGTACGAACCTCCATCCGCAGAATTCTTTGAGATTACCATTGGAAGAAAGTTTTGCCTAAAGGAACCTGTCAACCAAGTGAAATTCCCCAGAATAACTGCAACGATCTTCCCGTTCTAATTTAACG
This sequence comes from Marronus borbonicus, assembly GCA_902655005.2. Lineage (NCBI taxonomy): Eukaryota > Metazoa > Arthropoda > Insecta > Coleoptera > Scarabaeidae > Marronus > Marronus borbonicus. The sequence continues at coordinate 6,048,651 of LR737396.1, forward strand.
ACACGCGAATACTTCAAAAGTCGTTGGAGCGTCTTTTCCATCCCCAACGAAACGAATAAGGTCGCGTATATTCCGCAGATTTGATAATAAACATCCCCTATAAGCAGATTGCGAACTTGAACTTCATGGCTTCTGAACTTTAACTGGACCGACCCTACCCGCTACCTACCTAAGTCCTAAATAAACTTCCTCGACAGTTAGACAAAGACGGCAGGTATATATTTATATATCTCGCTAAAACAAACGGAATTTCCTCCCAGATTATTTGGAACCATATAACCACTGTAGAGGAAAATATTATCTTTTGCCGTTTAGATTTCAGGATCAAATGTAATATTATTTCGAAGTTTTTTGTTGTAATTGGTTTTTTAACATTGCAAGAGCTGTGTTATGGATTTTTCAACATAGATCTTCTATGAGGTCTTCTAACAATCAATGTATCAGATTGATTTTCCGTTAAACGTAAGCTAACAATCAGCTGCCAAGTTCCCACGTTAGTTTAATAAGCGAGCTTTTCAAAATGAATTTGGTATTTGTATACTCGCTGTCTAAATAACCTACTACTAAAGGTAAATCATTAGTACATAGCAGAAATAAGGTCGAACTTGATATTGATTCTTAGGGTAACTTAATTGGTGGTTATCCAATATGCTTTTGGGGAAGGAAATTTAAAACTGAGAATGTGATGTGATTTTAATTTTGTTTATTCATTGCGTCAAAGTTCCATTCCTTCGTTCTGACCTCTTTCTTGAATACATCAGCTATTTACATAGCTTCATCTCTCGTCCCGTATTATTCCGTAAGAAGTCGTCAAGGGCTGTGGTAAAAGTCCATATTGCCAGGGTAACCAAGACTAAATTAAAGTTAAATTTTGGTTATTCAAATAAATGCGAGGTTTTAAGTCAAGTTTAACATTAGTGTTCCTTCTTTGAATTTAATTTTCGTAAAACATCATTATTTGGTATTTATTTTTATTACTGCAGAAGCAACAAATTTCTCTCGTGATAACATTACAGTACCTTAGTCTTAAATTTCTTTTGCCATTAGCGTATTCTGAAATGAAGCTATTTCTTAACGAATATAAGAGATCTTCAAATTTTATTGTTTGTTTTCCAATTTTCCGGTCTTTTAAAAAATTTAATAACTAAATTTGGTATTTTAGATTTCAACTGATTTTAAATGGGTATAAAATATCATAGACTACTTCATTATTCGAAGAAGATCTGAATATCTTCATCTCAATATCTTAGCAATATTTTATTCAGACGGACGTGCACAGCCTCAATCTATTAGATTTCTCCGCTCGTGTACGACACCGCCATACGCGTCAGTTCCCTTTTCTACAACTCTTGAAATTTGTAAGACCTTGTTTGATTAACTTAGAGGTCGATATGGGTGTTTAAAAAACCAAATTAAATAAACATTTCTTTGTGTTTTTCTCTCCCCACAATACTTTCAACATTATTTTTTGGTTATTCTTTCTAGACAATTTCTGATATGTTGTTCAATACGTCATGGTAAGCTTGTGGCAATCATTCATGTGCGCTGTTTCCTAAAGAGCTGCTGCGCACGCCATTTCATGTTAAACAGTCCAACAATTTCTCCAAAGATGGCTTGGGAAACAGTGCTCAGCTTATGTCTCTGCTTTACGAACGGCAGGCATGTATTTTTTGGCACTAGAGGACCTCAAGAATTTGCTTTAAAGGAAACGATTTAAGATTTTAAAATTGAAACCAGAAGTCAGTCTTCCCAATTTTCTCCTTTGAATAACCCATTTCCTCCGTAATTATTCCATACAATACACTAACTAACTAACTCCAAATAGATATCTTGATTCACCGTATAATTGCTTGTCTTTCACCGGATACCGCGTGTGAATGCGTATTTTTCCGGTTTTCGCTCATCAATCAACTGCCAATCAATCATTTCAGCATAAATCATGCTGTGCCTATGTGGAAAATAAACAAATAACCAGTATTACCCGCTTCTACTCGCACCGTTTCTATACCGTATGGTATATGTACGTACGCGAACAACGCATGATAGAAGCCTGTGTTGTTAACAGCCACGTCCTCTCGACTTGTTTGTACTTTTAGGTTAATGATGATGCACACAAGCTCTGTCTGGTATTTAGAAAACGTCGTTAACCCCCGATACAAACTGCGAATGGTAATGTTGATATTGATTTATTAACTGCGATCGGACTTTAGGATGTACAGGAAGTTGTTAGGGCAGATAGTTGCCTATGTATACTTTCGGGACTATTAAATAGAAATTATTGGCTTCTATGGTTCGCTATATGTTTTGAGCAGAAGTTTGTTTTCATACGTATCATATTAATAAAATTTATTTCACACAATCTACTTGCTTCACATTTCACCAAAATAATTCAACACTGAACAGTCACATCTTTTGAGGTCAAAAAATACATTTAAAAAATCGAAAATATTTATTGGAAAACGCATTTTAAAAATTGTATACAAACATATAAATAGAAATTCTAAATATAAGTTGGTAATGCTTTACAAACATTTCAAGGATATGTGAAATGCCTCGAAAAAGGTCCATCCATACATATTTGCATAATTTTCCGCTAATGCATAACACATATTTAGTTTTGCTAGCATGTGGATAGCGAATACCAGTAGCAAAGCGGGTTAAGCGGATTTGGACCATATCTTACTCTCTTGAAATGATCGATAAGTTTGCAGACGGATGGTTGATGGTAATCTACAGCTTTCTGGGATGGCCTATGCTCCCCTCCTACTGAACTACTTGTTCTCGGAAGACCAGACACGCTCATGAATATACCATATGTGTATTGCAAATGGTGGTTCTGTCGTCCTGTATATGTATTTTCCCAGTAATCGATAATCAAATCTAGTTCGTCTGGGGAAAACTGTCCAAGTTCGAATTAATTCTTTAAATACTCAAAACTGCAAATGAACAACCCTTTCGACTCATCAAAAATTTAGCAAACGACTCCGAATCAATATTTTATTCTTCTCGTCGTAACAACCGTGTTGACATTTCCGGTTCCATGGGCAATATCGAACCGCCGACTACCGATCGACCTAACCGGCGAACATATGACAATCGATTCCGATGATTAGGCTAGCTCCACGTGAATGAATATAAACGAAATGAATATTAATGGCTGCAGCGTATCCGTTGACAGGGGTCGTTTCAGATGTGGTTTCTATGAAGAAAGTTGAATTTTTTACTTTTTTTTTAATGGACGTAGGTGTAAATTTAGTCACCCACATTTTGCAGTTTAAACATTGCTAAAACACGTACACCATGGCCTAAATTCAGTGCAAATAGTTTACACAAACCATACGAGATAAATTCACAAGTGAAACCCAATTTTGGACTTACGCTACTCAAAACAATTAGGAGAACATTTGTTTCTATATTTCGAAATTTTCGCAAAATTTGTGTCTATCTTTTCATTTTTTCAGAGATATTATATTTAGCACAAATTCTTACTGGTACTGAAATCACACGTGCATGCGCCAATCTTAATGACTACCCCAAAACACAACTACCAAAGAGAGCAGTCGCTGCTGTGCGCCAACTAATCCAGTAAAATCGACATCTGGCATGTCGCACTATTTTTAGGCATTTCAAAGACCTCCATCAAAAGAATTCTGCAAAATGAATTGACTTTGAGAAAGTCGGTTTCCTGCTAAATCCTACATCTTTTAACTAAAGTGTTTAATTGGTTCCATGAGCCGATTTAACATCGAATCATTGAGATCAGCCACAAGTTTATGAAAGTCGATAATTTTGTTGCACAGTATAAGCTTAACACTACGTTATTTTATTCTATCGCCAATTTTCTCCCGTTCCAATGCACGTTATCGATCAAGGACCTGTTAAAAAAAGAACTGGGACCGAGAAAACTAATTGCAATCTTCAAGGTAAACGCAGCTCCAATTTAATTAGCCGAAAACAAATATTACGCCGGGTTGGCATTCTCCCTGTCGTCAGCATCAGTGGAACGGACTGCTGTACAACGACGATGGCGAGCTGAGGGCTAATCTCTTTGTCATCGTCCTCAGAGTATGGAAACTTTCACGATAGTTATTCTCTATCCCGCTGACAGAATGCAAGCGGTCGAAATAGCTTGGTTCGGCTACCGTGGCGGAGCTCTGGTTGGCAAGTTGAAAGGGTGCAGCACTGGAGACTGAGGATAACATCAAACAATTGCACGTGACGTAGTTGAGACTAAAGGCTGACGACAGCAAGTGCAAGCACGTTTATGCCTCTTTCAAATTATTACAGTGTGGGTCAATCATATTCGTACATAGTCGTCTGCAACATGCGATTAATTGAATGGGATCCGACGGATTTCTTTTTGCATGTGAAATATTATAAAGGCAACTAATAGACTTAGGTTCGTTGTTGAGTTATTGAACTACAACATCTCACCTCAGTAGTTGCTTTACAACGTAGCTGCAGTACTTACAATAAGCTCGTCATCAAAGAGAATCCTGTTTAATGGTTTTCGAAATAACAACTCGCGTATGATAAATTTCGAGTTAATTCCATCTTGAAGGTCTGTTTCTTTATAACCAGCCGGAGATCTTCTTGGGCAGTCTCAGCTTCATTTGCAAGTCAGTATAGCTTTAATTTAATCCTATTTCTTCAAGAATCTCTCATGGTGATCGTTATGATGATCAGATTCAGATCAGTGTCTGCATTTATTTTACTTTCTGTTAAAATAGAACGAAGACAAATTATTTAGCTATTTCCCCGAAATTATCGTTGCCATTCTTTTAATCCAACGTCTTGTTCTGTACCTTAATTTGATCCTCTTTGAATCTTACTAATGCGTAATCTAAGCTTCAGGATTGCAGCAGCTGCCGAGTGGAAATCAAGTACTTCCAAATGCAACTTGTGGTAAGTAACCCAACGTTCCTCCAACACGTTTCGCTTTTTCTGTTTAAAAGTACCATGTACAAATGCTACCATCCCGTACTGTAGTTGCACGACAACTATTCACTTCAATCAATGCTCTACCAATGAGAAGGCGTTATATTCTACGTGCATGTGTGTCGATTTGTCCGGACTTCATCCGCTACATTCCCGTTCCCACTCTCCGGTCTCGAATTGAAATTTCATCCGTCCTGCATTCGCTGGCGCTAAATTAGTTCGGCTTAATAATGGAAACCGGGATGAATGTTGAATAAATTAACGAGATAGAGACAACGGGGAGTCGAGCAAGAGAGCTACGTATGCATGGTGCAGCGGAAAGTGCGGATGGGGATGAAATATGCATGTGACCGCCCGTGAATTGTTAAAATTTGTGAAGAGATGTAATTTATGGATTTCATCACCATCATCAAAAATTAAATGAACGAGCCGTGTATACGAAAAAAAGCTTGCTGGTAAATTGAAAAGTAAATTAAGTAGCTAGTTTAAAATGAATTTTCGCGACATGTCCTTCACTGAAATAAAAAAATATATAATGCAGAATGCATTCAAGCTTCAATGATCTACACGGAGAAAAATCTGCAACAACAAGCCTTTGTATTTTTAAAACAATAGCACGTATATTGAATAAAATGCAATTGTAGTATTACATATTTTAGTATCCTTGCAGTACACCTACGCAAATTGAAGCCGATACGGACGCTGTTTGCCGGAACTTTGAGCAACTGAATTTAAACGTGGTCGTACCAACTTAATTGATGATGAACATTCGGGACGGCCAAAAACTGTAACTGTTACTGATAAGGTCGGAAAAGTCCACCAGATGGTGCTAGATTAAGATTAAAAAGATGGTATCTTTTATGGTATACTGACTGAAGATTTGAGCAGAAAAAAAAGGTGCCGTGTTTTCTCATTCGGGGCCAAAAACGTATTCGAATGGACACTTCCAAAGCTGTGTCGAAGAAGTTAAGCTAAATAAATCGCGGTTTTCCCGTTGACTAATGGCTATAGATAAAACCTGGATACAACAGTATACTTCTGAAGCTAAGGCACAGTGGGCCGCGAAGAGCGAATCGGCTCCGAAAAAGGCGAGGACTGCTGCATCGGCCAGGAAAGTGATGACCACTGTTTCTAGGGATAGTCACGTAGTTGTATTAATCGACAACAATAATGATATTAACATATCATTGCTGGCGGAGCCGAAGGCAGAAATTGCAGGAAAACGGCAGCATCTGAAGAAGAAGACACACAATAAACACATTCGAATATGCATCTTCCCGAGATAAAATAAAATTTTAATTTAATTTGTTTCTTCTAAATTAAATTAACATAAAGAGCATTAAATTACAATAAATTTGCGAGATATTTTTAAACCATCACGCCTACATATGATACAACATTTATGTAAATTTGTAATTTTTTCGCGTTCGAACGCCATACACCTGCTGCTACTCATCAACTAATCGTATATCAATTAAAACCTGATATGCGCCTCATTACGTAACGCCATTCTAACCGAAAAAGGTTTGACTTTTACGGTCTAATCAAGATACTAAAATAATTTATAAAACCGACGTTTTTCTACAACTTTTTTATCTTCTGTGTAACGGGTGTTGTGTGCGGTTTTTGTGACAAGAAGATAAATTTGTTTTTTTCTTTGTTAGCATTTCTATTTCCCCGTGGTGTAATTTTTTTTGTGTAATCCGACAATTTCTTTACCGCGATTAGTGATTCAAACGATTTACATAGGATTATTTAAAAACCACAACATTTTTGGAAAAACCCTTCCGATACTTTATATTTCGATTGTAATATGTAAAATAGGTATCATTTTCATTAACTCTTCACAATTAATAAGGTGTTATTCATTCATATGGATGTGGTTAACATGAGCAATACTTAATATAGATTTCCCTAAATTGGACGCGATATTCAGTTCATTACAACACAAAACTGTATTTAGTAAATAACAAGCTTATTTTATAAATGATTTCCGAGTAGTCCAACAATATACAGCCCCAATCCCAATCCCAAAGCAAGCACACTTCATCAGAGCAAGAATTTTGCCTGGAACACGTTTCCAGCGCGAAGCCTTTAGGTTATCTTCCCATGTTTCAATTGCAAATGTTTTATGTTGTTCTTTTGGAAACCAGCTTACCTACCTTTTCGTTTCCCTCGATCCCTTGCTAGCTTGGTACTAAGCCTGCAGAAACGAGCTGCGCTTCACGAGACTAGACAGACACGTGTTTATTCATCTCATGAGAATGGGTTCGTGTTGCCTACTGGTTTCCCCGAGAGTCGACGAAACACGGGTCTGTCTAGTCTCTGCTAATTTCGTGGAACGCACAGAAAGTATACTAAGTTCTGCAGCCTTGGAACTTGGAACCCACCATAAAGTAACGTGGCTATTGCTTCCCAGTTGCCGTAGGTTGTGTATACATGCGTGTATTAGATCAGATTCGTATAGTGAAGCCTATAGGACTGCCTGCCTGAATATACTTATACCTGCGCCTCGCATCCCTCTTTCGAAGTTTTATTTTATGCCGCACGGGCTTAAAACAGAAATCTCTGCTTGAAATATGTTGCTGAGAAGTTTTGTAGGCATTTTCAGGTGGTAGTTGAAACCACTAATGGCTATGCCTTTTCCGAGTCCTTCTATTCTCGAGCATGGCAGGATACTTCTTTTGCATTGAGGTTCACCAAAATTATCACTTTACAAAGCTGACCAAAACTGTGTTGCATACGAATCGTGTCCTTTGCAATACGTCAGATAGTGTAATTTTTGGCATCCTCAAGGATTTTAAAATGCCCTGTAAGATCCCCAGGCTTTAATCTCGTTATTCTACAAGGGTGAGGACACTTCCACAGCCTGCTTCTGAATATGGATATGAATCAGCATCAGAGACTCGCATGTTGAGACATGCGAGTCTCTGATTATATTGAAATTGCTGAAAATTATATTCTCATGTTTTTCACATGGTTACCAAGTCGTTAACGTACCCTCTCATATTCGTTAGATTTTGAATAATCCCAACAATGTCGAAAAAACATAGTGTATACTTGATGTTTCTTTTTACTTGACGCGCTGTTGCTTGTTCTTTTGTTTACTTTAGTCTTTTGTTTTCCATCTACCACGAAATGCATGATGCACACTATAAGGTATCCATTGTATTCCCAAAGATTTCATACATCCTACAAACGGGACAATGACAATTTCCCGCTGTCCTATTCATGCCGATGGTATTTTCGACCATCTCAAACAAATTGCTCATGCCCACAAACATCAATCATTGTTGCATTGTATGTACATGTTGTACGTTGTAGGTTTTAGCGTCTGAGCATTGAGGTAACCAAATTAATCATCGTTTACATATATATGTATAGCATAGCACGTCGATAGAAAATTTACATAAATTTTAACAAGGTAATAATGGAGGCAATACATCACTTCATGATCAACATTGCTCGGAAGTGCAAATAAATAATTGTTCTTCGTTTTGACATTATGAGTTTTGAATTTGCATAAATATAAATCTGTATAGACATACGTGAATGGCTGTTTTGAGGTATTTAATCTTTTTTAATTGACGTCTGTAAATAGCACGGCTCTACTACTTAGAAAGATTCCAATTACATGTCTGTAAATGGTACCGTTTTAGGAATAAAATACTGATATCTATACATAACATTAGTGCTATTGACACAGTAACTTTCAGCTATAAACGTTTTTATTATAATATGCAGGCTTATCTTCGTTAGATCCTATGTCAAGGTTACCATCAACATCTAAATTCGAAATATAAATGGTGATCACGCACCATATCTAATTTAATGGAAGTAATAAAATTTTTACTCGAATGTAAATCGTGTAAATTTTGGGGTATGCGTCGAATACAGAGTATTTAAAATATACAGGGACGACTTTGAAAGTATATAGTGTTACCACTGGCCAGGGTTCCCATTCGCATCGAACTGGTTCAATTTTACCTAAACACCTGCTTCTTTCAAATCGGACGATTAGTTTCGGTTCAATCAAGCTCCAAAGTGGTCATGAAGGGACAAATCCGGCACCAAAACCCAAATCGTACACCACATCAGAGATATTGTGTTCAGGCTCCTTTCATTTTCCAGAAAACCCGCCATTTGCGGTGCACGTAATTTTTCCAAAACTTCCGGATTCGCCGCACACATTTGACTCAGCAGAATCTTCAATTTCTTCCGAATAAGCTTTCAAAATTTAGAAACAAGCCAAAAAAAAGTAAAATTCCCGAAAGTCACGCACCTCATTGCGGTTCTTCTACCGGGGAGTTATGCGATTTTCAAAAAAAAAATTAGAATGAGTACAAAATTTCGCTTCTTTTGGACCGTGCCAATTATCGGCGTTGATCTCCCCTTCCCTCCAAAGTTTGCAAAACGTCATTCCGCTAATCAGCGACCTGTAAGGCTGGGCTGACATTCATACCACAATTTGAAATGCATGTTATTCTATAAGATAATTACAACATTCCAGTACTTGACTAGCGTAAATACATTTATTTTCATGTCATCTGCATAGGAAGGCACAAGGTGAGGAAAACATATTAGTGAATCATTCGCACGAATCTTGGGAGGAACTCACACTATTTGGATCTGTCTTGTTCGAAACCGAAGTTGATCGTATTTATAAAATAAAGTATTTGTTCGAGAAAATACTATAAATACAGACCTATTAATCGGATGAAAATTTACAGACACAGTGCTGGAGTCGGTGTGTGGAATTAATTTGACATTAAACATAACGCCTTATAAATATGAATTTTTTTCGTGTTAGCTTGCTCGTTATTTTTTTAATTTTTCACATACTTCCGCCTTTAAAAAATTCGTATTTCGACAAACAAACACTCTCCCAGACTATTTCGACCTTTCTAAGCCACCCACCGATAATTTCTTTCGAGTTTCGCAAATACTCATCGAGAAGTCACAACCAGGCAGTTAAAAAAGTCGTCCTTCAGTTTATAATTAAGCAAGCAAGACGATTGTGTACTTTTCTAATTTAAATAAAACCTATATAAACATAAATCTATTTAGTTTATCAATTAAATTACCAACGAGATGGTGCTAAAGGAGACAATGCGTTTTTATAAGTTTAGATACTAACAGATTCTAGGAGACAATTCCGACGATAAAATTAATTCAGATTTAGCCAAGAGTTCGCCATAAGGCACACGTGCTCTTCGTCCGTTGTATTTCAATCCAACCAGCGAGTAGTAGATTGTTTCACCTTGAAATCTTTGACATAAAATTTACAATGTTAATAACTCTTCTAACTGTCTCTTCTGGAGGAGAATACGAAATGGTCATAATGTGCGCGTGTGTTTCGTCTAAAGGCTAGCCATTTATGGTTTCAGGTGGCGAGACACTTGTCTTATAATTCAAGCAGGTGTTAAAGGTTCAGCTTTTTTTTCTTTTTAATTAATGAGAAAATAAATTACGCGATTTCAAGAGAACTGAATGTTTTCTTTGTGCGAAAATATTCAGTAACACGAACTATACGGAAATAAATGTAAATGCTTAAAGAAACGACAAAATAAATTCCAAAGTATTACTATGACAATGGCAATAAATTACAATACTTCTTCCGTAAATTCAATATTTTAATTCGATCACGTGCAAGATTTTCAAACTTCAAATTCACAAAATTGTAAGATTACTGAGACTTTGGGGAAGAGGCAATTTTCATTAAAGAAAGTTACAAATCTTCCTTGGAATAATTTAGCAGTTACTTTTTTATCTGATTACTTTAGCAGGCGTTTCTTTGTTTACTACAGAAGCTGCACTGTTACATTTTGTATTGGATGTGATTCCAAACTATGGGAAGGTATGTTTGTCTTATAAATAACCAATTTTGCAAACATTTAGTAGTCTTGCCTGGCAGTATGTAGTAGTAGTAGGCAAAAACCTTGATTTCGTAACATAGATCAATTTTCCTAACATCCTTTCCATGATACACTATTTAAATAGGATTTAAAACAAATGCAGATTAAAAGAACAAAACTGTGTTGATTCTGAATTAATCTATTAAAATTGCAACAACACCAAAAGATGATCGAGTCTGTATTAGTTATTCTTAACTTGATCGAACCCCCATGTTGCTACATAGCACGATGCTAAGGTATCAATTTCTCAAATGCACTAAACTTACAAAATATAACTTCTTCAGCATTTTGAGGTTCGTCTAAAACGTGTTATTACTTTTATGCATTTTAAATGTAAATGGTAGCAACTCATTCTATTTTATAATAAAGAATGGGTCAAAGCAAAGAAATTCATTATCAACTACACTGTTTAACGCCTTCTTGAAGGAAATTGTTAAAAAACTTGCGTGGACAATGGCACAGCTAGGAAGCTGGGCAGTAGGGGGAAAATCGTAGAGTTTAAAATTAACGAAAATACTCGTTAGACGAAGGGAGAAACGGTGAGCAGTAATAATGCCACTCTAACTTATGGCTGCGAGACATAGAAGCATGGAGGAACGGATTGGAAGATAGAAAAGGAAGGATAAATTTATGAAGGGAAAAGAACGAAGGCAGGATGGGAAAGGCGGACGAATGACCTAAACCTGTTGTACAAATTCCCAATGAAAACTGACTTTGTATAAGCTCAGGTTGGGGCACATCAGCCGAATATCGGACCGCAGAATAATTAAAGATGTGTTATCTAAAATGATAGTTCGAATGATCGGAAGAAGAAGGCCGAGCTAAGGACTGTTGTTAGAGGTGGCAAGAATGAATCAGAAACTGGAGGAATAGACTGGTAAACAGAATGACATGGCGTAATATTGTGAAACGATGGGCCTAATTGCCTATTAAAGCTACACGCAATTCCTATCCGTTTATTTTCCGTTTTTTTTTATACTGTGTGTCTGTAAAAGTTGGCAACAAATTGGAAACTTTTTTATTATACGTTTCTCAAAAAATTTTATTCTTGATAAAAGTTGCTGCATGAACCCAAACATACGGTAAACATAGCAGATCCACTCTGAGGTTAACAATAACAGTGCTAACAGCGCTTCTTTGGAAACCCCTCAAGAGTAAACTACCCTTATTCTGAAAGATACGCAGAAATTTTATTAGGAAAATTTGTTTGTGATGTAGAGATATAGTCAAATACAAAATTTCGGTCAAGCACGCTCAATTATGATATTTCGTCATTTTTCGTTTTTTTTTTTTAACTAGATGCAAATTGTTGATTAAATTGCTATATGATAACACTTGTACTGAATCAAGTAGGTATGGAAAACTTTCGAAACAAATACGTAACTAATGTCAGTAAGCGTCAAATCGTCAGTTGGAATTGTAATAAATAATAACAATGCCATTGAAATTGAGTGTTCAAGATAAAATTGAAATTGTTCTAATTGTTGGAGATAACTACAAAACTTTTAGGGAAGCTGCCGAAATCTTTAATTACAGACACCCAGATAAAAACATACATTTTGCAACAGTAAGTAAAATAATAAAAAAATTCAAGGCTTATGGAAATGTTGAGAATAGATTCAAAAAGAAACATCAAGCATGGGTTGCTACTGACGAAATTCAAAACCAAGTAATGCTCTCAGCTGTAGAAAATCCTAAATATTCGTTAAGGAAAAGGTCAGCCTTGTTTGGTGTAAGTAAAGATGTTGTTGCAAAAATATTAAAATCAAACAAATTTAAACCTTACAAACCCCAGTTCAGTCATACTCTAAAAGCAGGAGATTTTGATAGAAGGTTTGAATTTTGTGCTTGGTTCCAAGGAGAATTAGAAGATAATCATGGTATGGCAAGATGTATACTTTTTACTGACGAGGCAACGTTTACTTCGAATGGGATAGTCAGCTCACAAAATAGTCGCTGGTGGAACGACGTTAATCCACAGTTTACTGTCCGAACTCGTGATCAATATTCCTTTACCACAAATGTATGGTGTGGCATCTTTAAAAATAGACTAGTTGGACCTTTCTTCTTTCGCCAAACTATGAACGCACAACGTTACTTAGAATTTCTAAACACTTCATTGGTTGGTTTTCTTAATGAGCTGCCCAGAAACGAAAGACAACAAATATGGTACCTACATGATGGAGCAACATGCCATAGTACGAGAAATGTTCGCGAGTTTCTCTTGCATATTTTTAATGGAAGAGTAATTGGAAGATTTTTGGATGCTGCTTGGCCCCCAAGGTCTCCGGACCTGACCCCATTAGATTTTTTTTTATGGGGATACTTGAAGCAAAAAGTGTACCTTAAAAGACCATTTGAAAATGTTGATCATTTAGAAAGAACTATTAGGGAAACATGTAATGGTATAACTCCGGCTGTTATTAGAAATGTAATAAAAGAATTTTCTCGAAGAACAATTACCTGCTTAGAAAGGAACGGTGGATATGTGGAAACACATGTGCAGTGAGGAAAAAGTGAATCTGCATTTTTCCTTCTCATGCTTTAATGTGTAATGTTGCATTTTGGAAATAAATGTTTCTATTATAATTAGATATTTATTATTGATATTTTATAGAATGTTAACATCGAAATGAAAAACAGTTAAAAACAATTAGTACAAGTGTTATCATATAGCAATTTAATCAACAATTTGCATCTAGTTAAAAAAAAAAAACGAAAAATGACGAAATATCATAATTGAGCGTGCTTGACCGAAATTTTGTATTTGACTATATCTCTACATCACAAACAAATTTTCCTAATAAAATTTCTGCGTATCTTTCAGAATAAGGGTAGTTTACTCTTGAGGGGTTTCCAAAGAAGCGCTGTTAGCACTGTTATTGTTAACCTCAGAGTGGATCTGCTATGTTTACCGTATGTTTGGGTTCATGCAGCAACTTTTATCAAGAATAAAATTTTTTGAGAAACGTATAATAAAAAAGTTTCCAATTTGTTGCCAACTTTTACAGACACACAGTATATGGAATCGAAATACAGCAACAGCAAGTACAAGATATTTACAATAATATCCAAAAGGACAAGAGCCACATTTTTCTAGACCCTCATAGAAATTTGATCGGGGGTGTACCGTTTACCGAGCCGCGTAATGCTTACGTTAACAGGAATTTGAATGAAAATCAACGGGTTATTTTACAAGATGGTAAATTAAATTTGTTTTTATAAACTTTATGCAAATCTTGTATTTTCTACGTAAAACCTATTAACCTCTACATGCGAAGTGGCGTCAGTATTAATGTTGTCCCAGACACGAGTATGGAGAAGTTTAAACCAAACAAGGTAATAATAATAATAAAACTCAGCCCGGTGATAATTTAAGGCGACTGAAGTGTATAGATAGAGTACGTCCTCTCCTTCTGAGATATTTTGCATGTCCCTTTAAAAGTCCAAAATCATTGTTCATATTCCAAAAGAAGAATGTATTTAGTTAACTCTTCGGTGATTAATATAACATTTTCTTCCTTTAGTTGTAGTATGCATAATCGGGCGATAAAAGTTTGAAATGGACAATAGTATATAAACAAGAGACCGTGTCTGTGAATGTAGTTAATAATTATTCTATTCTATGCTTGTCGGTGTTGCTCTATTCTAACTGATAAATCACGTTTCGAACTATGGTACCAAATTTTTAATGTCACATGTACTCGTCATTATGCAACCTAGCTTTTACGGGCATTAGTATTTCATTAATGTCAAATGTCGTTCGACCTTAAATATCTCAAATTGGCACGCGGTTTGTGTAAGTCATGACCATCACTTCGTTAAGACTTAGCACCTTTTCTAACTCACCCACACGCATACACCAACATATTTCTTATCTTCTTTCCACCAAGAATAACCAGGACATGCAAATATAGGGAATACACACAAATATATATATGTATTTGTACGCACACCTTGAACTTTCAGATCAAAAACTAATTACTGCTTATTCACCACATATTAATTACTATTGACATGTATGTTGTTCGAGAATTTTTTTCAACGCGGTATGTACCTACATAGGAGTAGTCTTGATGGATTCCGATTCCCAGCACGTTAAACAAAGTGCTTCTCCTTGTTCCGCGAACCCAGGCAACGTTTCCGAAGCAAAACACTTCGTGATTAATGTTAATAAATTTAGGGTCAATGCTATCGAATACATGCAGCACATGGTTATACTTATGTGCGTCTATAAATGCAATAAAATGCCAAACACAGTTCATTTATTCCGAACGGCGTGTTTCCACACGTTCCGGAATTTCTACACGGTCCGTCAGGTTGTGTGTGGCATCTTATCGATTCGGCAGATCTTTTTTGCCAGTGACAAATTGTTTAATTCATAATGTATTAGGGGATCTTATCTCCCGCCATATCTCGCATTAGATGTCATTTGATACACCGACGCTTTTTGAGGCTAGATCCAGAAGTTGGTATTGACAAATTATTATTGATTGGTAGCTGCTAACACAAGGTTTTGTAAATATAACGTGCATTATTGATTAATGGCGGTATATTGAAAGGATCATGTGAAGTAAAATGGAAAATGACGGAGGATTATTGAAAGAAATAAGAAACGCCAATTAAATGCAAAAACATTTAATTTGAAACATTTTTCTGGTTATATTTACGAAATATTGATGGTATTGTGATGAAGTTGAATTCATTATAAACTTCGTAATGGTTCAATAACTGACCCTAGGAAAATTTGTAACTGAACGTTTTTATGGGTTTCTTGCAGTTTGAATTTTTCAGTAATATATGTCGATCTAAAACATGCAAGAGTTCTTCTAGTTTTGACGTAATCTTTGATTTGCAATTCTAAATAACTTTCGAAGAAAAACCGAAAAAGAAACTGGATTTTTTTCGTCTTACGCTAAAAACCCATTCTCATTCTCTAACCATAGAATTTATCCCCGATCATGGCCAAAAACACACAAATTATAGTATTTACAAAGGAGCGCACAATTCGAGGCCTAAAGCCGTACTGGGAGGACTGGAAATTCCAGTTGTCAAAGATAGCTCGGAGTATGGTTCGATCAAAGACTTACATGGAACTCTCACGTCACTAAAACCATCAACAGAGCTTTTATTGCTTTACGCAGATGTAGAAGGTAGTGTGGAAAAACGTGGGGGCTAAGTGGCATACAAAAACTAGCATGTCTGTGTGCCAAAACGGTTAAGTGTGGTGACGGCCCAACGGAGTATATAAGGTTATAGCTTGTCACAATCTCAGATATATGTTGGTTTGTTACTGTAACCTCCTCGCCAAAAAGGATCAAATTCAGTTTATTATTGTTCAACATGTGATTGGTGATTTGGGGTTACGGGGACCTGTTGCACGCTATTGGGACTCGAACGCACAGCGCCTGCCACAATTTAACCCGTTTAATGTATTCTCTAAAGCCCATTATCTTTAATTATTGCTCGAACGCAGAGACAGTTACCGGCTGATTTTAAATGTTTGTGTTTTGTTCTATAAGAATACATTAAAGTTACCTGAAGCATCATTCGTTTAATTTAAATAGCATGTGTTGTTTTAACACTTTGACATTACCCATAAAAATTAGTTGAAATAACATTTCGTTTTCTTGCTAATGCTTACTATAATACTATTTACACTCTGAAACCTTCAACTTTCTAAATATGAGGAGTATTGTTTGCCTCACAATTTTAATTTTAATGCGACGTCTATTTATTCTCATTATTTCCTCAGCTATATCGGATTCTCATTACTAAAGCAGTAAAATCTATAAAACTATTATACAATCCGTTGGAATTATCAACATTAAACGACTATTTTGTGAAAGTATTTTTATAATTTTGAGCAATCAGTCGTATTAACGTGTCTACGTACAAATTCACATTAACCTCGCTGTGTTTGGATAATCTTCATCATAAATTTGCAAAAATTTATGATGAAGATTGCTTCCAGCAAAAAGCAATTATACGTATTCACTAACAGATTTTAATGTGTACATAAGGATATTTTACGCAAAGTTTAATTTCCCATCGAATAATTAATAATATACAGGATGGTCAATATAAAGTATAAACACTTTAAATTAGACACAAGATAAATTACAAAGATGAGGCAATATCACTTCGGGAAATCTCATTCTTTTACTTTTGCGATCTACGAATTCAGTGTACATTATTGATACAATTCATAAACAAATAATCAATATTCTAACACGTCCACCAACTAACATGTCCATTCATTTTACTAATTTAATTCATTCATACCGCCGTAATGCAAACATCGCTACGCGAAAAAATGCCGCAACAAATACCGAGCGATGTTTTGATGAGCGCCAGTTTATCGGAATTTTTCTTGACTAATTACTAAATGAGACGTCAGTATTACTGCCCGTGTAGTAAACAAACGCAATATAAATACGATCATTTAACGAGAGACGTAACGCATGTCTAATTAATTCGTGCCGCTACGTTAAAACAAATATTCCTGACTTTACCAAATACAGGTTAACAAATATACCGTTGCCGGTTTATATCATAATGGAGTGTATTCGTTAGGACAAGTAGGTGGTTTTATAAATAGGATGTTACGCTTTCACGTAACATTGAACCCTTGACACGAATACAACTAGACTCTATTCTGACGCATATAACCTTCATCGGCAACACTACGTTTGTCAAGCTGTACGCACATGTCTGCCTACGTCTGGGCATTACGGGTCCCCAAGTCCAAATTAGATAAACAAAAACGAAATAAAATCAAGAAATCCCGACAGCACTTGATTTCAATTTCAAGAAAGTTTACAGAGATTTGCATAAGTACATACGACACGTCAAACTTAGTTTTAATTGCATCCGTTTTTGACGTACTCGCTGATCGTCTACGTGAAGCAAATGTTTGTTGATCTTTTCGAAAAAAATATGATGTATGTTTAAGCACATGTTTAAGTCTATAGATGTTATCAGATTATGTAAGATACGCCTAGTAGAAGGAAAAAAAAATGGAAAAAGAAGACTTGAAGGAACTAAGGCAATAAAAAAATATACATCCTTGAAAATATTGATATTCCCAAAGTTTTGTTTCACTTACGACCTTCGTTTATTTTAATTGTAGTATTACAGCACATGGTTACTATAAAATAATTTAATTTTATTGAAAAGCCGATGAAACTTGTAGAATTATCTTCCTTTTACTTTGTTTGCTTATTGCTACCGCCACAAGTCTTATCTTGGAAACATTTCTGCTATAGAACCAAAATATTAGAACAAAGCAAAAATACAAAAATTTGTTCAATCTTACAGATCGTCGTAGAACTAGAAAATCGAATAGAAATTTTTTGATATTTGCTCTTGGAACATCAAGAAGATGGTCTTTACTTTTAAATTTAAATGGAAAAAAGTGTTTGTGGTCTTTGAAGTGCAAATTTTGATAACTTGAAATGTGTGAGAAATGTTGTGACCAAAGCTGGACGATGCTACTGTGCATTTCAAACGACGTGTAAGAAATTATCTCGGAAGATTTTCTTATAAATGGATACGAAAGGACGACATATAATTGGCTTTGCCTAGTTCTTCACATTTAACTTCTTTTTGTAAATCCTTTTTTGGTGTTACTGTAATATGGAATGCTGCACCGCGATCTCCATGTTGGCCTCAGTGTTGTGTCAAACAACTGCTTCCATCACTCCAGAATCTTTAGCAACAATAAGCCGGACAAACAACTTGCTAACAGTAGTAAACTTATTTATGACGTATTAGTCGAAAATTGTTCAAATTAAAATCAAAATAACATATTTAACTTGAGTCGTGTTCGAAAACAAATTAACAATACGACGCGATTGTTTTTCCTCGTAAAACGAATGAAAATATTTAACCAAATCTATACGTCAGCATTCAAAGAAAAAAGTAACAACAAAAACAACACCGCACATACAGGAAATATCAAAATTATAGCTTAAAAATAAATTTTCATAATCGACCACTAATTTCCTTCTTATGAAATATCGATGGGAGAAATAGCCTCTGAATGACATACAGCGATTAAGCAACCAGCTGGTGAGCACGGAAGCCGTGAATTATTCGTGCCTTATCTTTACAAGATTCTTCAAATACATCATGTTCAGCCATCGGTCATGTACATAGGAATGGCAAATTAACAATCGGACACACGTGCATAACGCTGAAAATATTCCTCGGACCGCTGAATCGATTAGCGCGACTCTAAGCGACGCGAATCGATGAGTCGTCGAGAAAATGCTCGGATAGATATCATTAAGATTAATGAGATGACCTTGACATAGGAGGCGGTGAACCGGGCGGGATATAAAATGAGTTAAGGTGAGAATACTCACGGTGTGATCGAAGAACTCGCCACAGACTGATTGACGACGACTCTAGTTATTCGTAGTTCGCAACCGTTCAATTATTTAGACGTCGATCAGTGTTGGGTTACTTAAACTCGTTTCAATTCGAATTATATTTTAATTGGAAGCGCTCTGTTTACGATTAAATTTATGGTTTATATTAGGATATGAGTTGTTTGGTTAAAAAGTCAACTTTTGTTTGTGAAAATCTTTGATTTTGAAAGAGATTTCCATTTGTTCGAAAAGTTTAATTTTTTTGTTATTTTTGAAGAGTCTCGAAAAGTAAGTAGCCTTTCTTGTTTTATTTAATTTTAGTTATAAGATTTACTTCTTTAACTTTAACCTAATTATTGCAAAAATACTGTTTATATATTACCCATTATAATACAATCTGTTCTTAAAAAAATCATTAAAAACCATCGTGTAGATTTAAATTCTGGGCTGGTGCTAGCAGTGTTAGTGGCGCTAGCTGGTGGTACTTGTCCCTCGGAGTATACGAAATCCATAAGCAAAAAACCATGGAATCCATATTGTACGGTACTTTAAACATGCGTTGCTGCTAAATTCTGGTCAACATCAGTAAAATGTCGAAAAAGAAGTTAATATGGAGTAGGATCTTTAAAAAAAATAAGTACTGTATGGCTCAACATTGTATTCTCTTAATCCCTTTATTTATTTAGTCAATTACATGATTACTTATTGCGTTTATAATGATACTCTTCTAAATGATGATAGGGGATAATTTACTGAAACTATTTAGTCTAAAGTCCCTAAGTTTAAGTTCCAGTTTAATGTACCTTTTTTCTTGCTTTCATCTATTATTTTTTGTTCTGTTCCTGTGACTTATCTTATACCTTTGTTAAGGTGCTTCAGATTAATAAATTATTACTATTGATTACGTAGATGCCTATATGGATGAAATAATCTAATTAAAGATACGCTAATCACGTAATTTGTCGAAATATCAGCGACCAGGAATCCCTGTCATCAACAAACATCTTAATTGGCCAGAGAATTAATGAAATTAATATGAAAGTTAGACTACCATCTAACCACCATATACAGACCCGCGACTACCACTTTCCACAAATTTGCACATATTTGAACTACAAGAACAAAAGAAAATCATACAAAATAATAAAAAGAAGAAGTATATTATTTTATTTTTTTGGGCTCTGCTATTATTTTACAATAATAAATAAAAACAAACATTTAACTAAATAGCAATTAAATTAAATTATAAATAAATAAAAGTATGATTTAATTTTTTAATCATATGATTTAAATATCTCAAAAATTAGTCGATTGTCTACCATTGGTACAAGACCAACAGAACCTACAAGTTATTATTTTATCAAGCATCAAAATTCATAGAGCTTATTTCTTAACTTGTATTATAATCCTCCACTATTGTCTTCTTCAGTATTGTTTCTTCTTCCTTGAAAAAGAGTGGGGAGACCAGTTGTTATTGTTTTATTGGCATTGAAATTTTAATTCCGTTTAATCAGTTATTGTTTGTAGAATATAATATACAATATGTCTCCGGATTAACGCATGAATTCGTAAAGCAGACGGAAACTTATTGAGTTGAAATTTCATCTTTTACGATTCTGCCATGCTGGAATTCTATTGCTGACAAATTAAGTACATTTTGGAAATTTATTATTATTATTGTATGTAATTAAGCACCGAGTTTAAATTTCCAAAATCTACTTAATTTCTCGCCAATCAAATTATTTTAATAAATAGCTTACTATTGCTTGAATCCCAAAACCACAAAACAAACTCATCGTTAATCGAGGGACACACTGTATAGGTAAAACAAACTTTGCACATACAAGCATACCTATTGAGATAATGACATGACTGCAATTGTATATTAATGCTGCCTTATACTTAAATACAGACTTTTACGACAGTAAATTTTCCACACGGCGCGCCGCAGAAGATATTCCGAGTTTTATTAAACATTTTATGTGGTGCGGAGCTGTAGGCTTAGAGCTTTAGGGAATTACTAGAATTTTTTCTCGTCTATCAACAATGTATTAGCTTTAAAATAAACTGCGATTTCATAAATACGAGACATATCCACCTTACAGACCGGCCTTGACACCGAGCTAATATTATCTCTATTCCAAACTAAAAAAGCACTTCAAATGGTTGCTTGAAAGCGCGAGTGGGAGAATATTTTCAAGACCTACTGAAAGACTCGTACTAGGTATCGCGTTAGAATTTGTATTAACGGAATGTAAATTGAAATTGAATTGATATGCTAAATTTTACAGATTAAAAACAAAAATTTGTAGTATTTCGTCGCACTCTATGCATCTTATCAGAACGCTTATCCGCATAGTTTCATACTTAATTTACTCAAAAGGAACGAATTTTAAATATAGGCAATGTTTATAAGAAAATATATAATAATCATGACCTTATGGTAGCATCCCATGCATGTATAAAAGAGAGAGAAAGAAAAAAAAACAAACAAACAAGAGGGAGTGTAGTACCTCGGTATTGCTTGTTTGTTTTTTCACACAAAGCCAAGGTTAGAAAATTCTGCTGTTACAGTTAACCTTGATTACAAAATTCAAATTTAATTAAGTAAAAGAATTCATAAACGTTGATGGGCGTTAAATAAAAGAAGACCAAATAAAAAATCCATTATTTAAAGCTAAATTAATATTGAAATTTGTAAGCAAAAGTAAAAACTGAAAACACATAAGAGAATACATGAAAGGATACGTGTCTGCACGTCCAATTAGAATAAGTAAAGTTATTCAAAATTGAAGTTTATTAAATTTACTTTCTCTGCCAGATTTTGGAAAAATATGCAGAGTATTCAATTAAAAAAAAATTGACATAAATCAACATCAACATCAACAATAACGTCTTGAGAAAGCAACCAAATAATTCTAGTAACACCTCTGCATACTGAGTATAAACGACAATTTTTATTTTGGGCTTTTTTCCATATTTTGTTCTTTGGTAAAATAATTCAATTTCATACCTGGTACTTTAACAAATTTGTTTAATAGGTTCTATTTTAGTACCATTACTGAACTGCATTAAATTATAATAAAATTGAATTCTAAATGGTGCCATTTCACACTGTTAATGTAATACACAACGATACCAGACATGTACAATCAAAAAAAAAAAGAAACACCACAAAGAACTACATACGTTGAATTATTCAGTAAATCACTTCCTATATAATTCCCCCTTCCACACAATCGATTGATTCTAACCATTAACATTTTGTGTCAACCTTTCGATTAAATACATAAATTATGCGAATAATTGATTTCCAATTAAATCATTGTAAAAGACCAAAAGAAGAAACAAAAAAGCTATTATTTATGACACGCAGGTGCAAATTGGAGTTCATCATATCATTACGAATTTATAGGAAATAATAGCCGGACAAAAAATTATGTAAAAAGGGGGCGCCCGAAACTGGTTTCTCGATGGCTTATAAAATGTCAGGAAATTGTTAAGAATGCTACTCGAAAGAAGTGAAATTACTGACTAATTCTTTCGATATATTCACCTGCTTTTTTTTCCTAACGGGACAGGTTCATGAATGAATGAATTAAGCCGATAATAATAATGAAAAAGGAACTCTCACTTTCGACACGTTTAGAACCGGTTACCAATTAATCATCTAATGTAAAAAATATATATATTTATTCCTTAATCAATAAATATTAGTCATGCAAATAAATCTCGGTTAATGTTTTAGCTTTCCTCTGATCGGATTACGTAAACTAGATGTATCTATAGATTGGTGATTGCTTGCCGTTGTAATTTGCTAAAATCTCGTGTTCTATTGACGTTAGTACTTAGTAAACGCGAATTAATATTGAATTTATCCCACAATCAGAGTCCGAAAGGTATTAATCGAATTTAAATGTTTAGTGTGTAAATAAAAATTATTAAATATTTTGCTGTCAGCTTTGAGTATTATATACAATAGGTAGACTTTATTTAATAGCCACACCCAAATATATTCTTTAAAATGTGCTTGTCATTTTCTTTATTATATTGAATAACATTGACATTGCCATTGTCAGAAAGTTAGATTATATTATTGTAAATTGGAGGTCATACAAGATATCCCATAACTTCGTTAAATTCCAAGGCAAAAAGTTCTGAGGGTTTTAGAGCTACCAAGGCTTGATGTGATATGATGTGCTTGTCATAAAACAATATACAGAGTGAGTTAACACCTATGAGAATAGCTTTCTTTTATCATTGTTATGTAGTTTACAAAAACAAATTTTAATGAAAAGTTGTGCAGGAAATTCTTATCGACATAACTGATGTGAAAGCTTTTATTTTCGTTCAACTGTTTCACCCGATATTTTTTTGAATACGAACCACTTTTCACTTTTCTTCAATTGATAGAATATAAAATCCTCTTTACGGTAAAATTCAATTCAAGAAAATTGATAGGTTCGTATTTAATAAGAAGTTAGCAGTTAAACGAATATAATAACGATAAAGAAAGTTGTTCCCATACTTTTAACTCGCTCCGTATAATGCTAATGAAAAATAAGACCAAAAAACCAAGACCAAAAATTTGATACGGCTTCATAAGAAAGTTTTAACATTATTAATACTGATTTTTATATTCGGTATGTTGTGGTACTTTGATTCAAAGCAGGAGTGGCTAATGGGCTGTTGCTACGTAGCTACAGAGCACACAAGGACAACACTTCGGTTTCCTCGTCTATCTTTTCTTGTGAAATTCAATATTTACGCTACATAACGGAAATGCTCAAGAGAACTGAAGCCTTGTCCTTGGCCTACAATTTACATGGCCACCAGCCGCTACTGATTCAATGTGAGACTAATTTGATTTGTATTAAGCCATGGACTGAGGATAGTGCAAACAGATACATATTAATTGCTAGATAGGGCCGAAACCAGTTAGTGGCTTGTTCTCGAAACTCGTACCTTTCAAGACTTGTTTGCTGTTAATACATTGTAGATGTTTTGTAATAGGTTCTAGACGGCGTCGGAGGTATAGATATGTTATCCCTGAAGCCAAATTGACATTCTGAACCGTAATTTTTTTCAGTCAATGGAAATATCTTTATTCTGAAACTTGCATTTTCAAATAATTCTGGTAAAACAGAGATAGGTCTGCAGCCCGTAGACGCCTTTATGAACTAAAATCAGTCGAGCAAAGCTGAGACTAGAAGAAAAGACAGCATGTTCCACTGGCACGTTTATTAAGTTGACAAGGTGTCGTAATGTTCTGTGGATAAGTCACCATTTACAGAAGCCATAAAAACATATCAGGCAATTGCAATGTTTGGTACTTAGATTGCTATTAAAAGTTCCAAAACAAATCCATTTATATGTATCCGAATTGCTAAATATTGCGTTAATTTGATATATGGTACATAGTCACTTTACAAGAAAAGAGCAGCCTCTGTTATTTTATTTTTGAATTCTTCACAAAATTACAGAAAAAATCTTCCTTCTCGCAACAGTTTTTCTATTTATTAAACAAAGCAAACAAATGGTTATCTTATTGTCGTTTTCGTTTATAAAATATTAGCAAATATATTAATGCTACCTCCAATAACAATCTTTAGTTTAGTATACAGAGTGTATCAAAAAAGAATCAAAATTTAAAGAGAACTCAGAAAACCCAGTAATATACATATCTCGTACTCGAACATTGGAAATCTGAAACGCTTAATTCATTGTTATATTGTTCATTGTTATTGCTGATGATGCTTATCTAATGAAACGTGGGTCCAATGTTAGTGAAGTCTTGTAATGAGGGTGACAATGAAGTATTTAAGTAGAGAAAGTTTTATTTAAAATAACCAACAAAATATTGGATAGCCACGAAATGATGGGACAGTTACAATATAATTTCGAAACACGCTCCTAGTCAGACTCAATAATACAAACTTCCATTCATAAATACGCAACCTTCAAAGCTCGTTTGTTGTACATTGTATATCACACTTTCATTTTTAATTTATTATTTTTTTAATTGTGTGAAAAAATATTACGTTATGTCAATTAAATACGAAATAATTATTGTGTCCTCGAATAAATAATTTTAATAGCTCGCATATATTCCGGCTGAATGCTTCAGAAAAATTAGCAGCTAGAATCCAAGGAAAAGAGGCGTAGCTTGCAAATGGTGGTCGTGTTGACAGCTCCTAATTAACTTTGATTGACTGTGAATAATCATCATGTTTTACATATGCACGTATGTTGTTCCAAAATACTTGAATTCTGACAAAAAGAGACAAAAATGCTTATTATTACCTATTATAACTATAGTTAATAGCGTCAGAGACGAACGGGGAAAAGATCGACGTCCTCTAGTAAAAACGAATTCAGTGTTTGCATTCAGGTTAGAGTTTAGCTCGCTATCTCACCGGTTTTCGTTACATAAGTAGCTTTTTTCTAAGTTATTAACACGTTAATCGCCATCATACTCTAAAGTAAACTGAATAGAATTTTTTTTCCAGCCAGTCCGATTTATTGAATGAATACCCTAGAATGTACTAATATCACTTGCCAATAATAACACATTTGGTCACATCTAACATGTACAGTGTAATAATAAAAATAACATCAACTTACTTTCTTATGTAGGTGACAAAATGAAACTTTCTTACCTCAAATGAGGTATGAAGGATTCAATTTTCTAACCAGCTGGGAAAAAATTATACTTTCTACGCTGGATGGATAAAAAGTGTGGGCTTCAGGACCCTATCTATTACGGAGCCTTGAAACCCATAAATCCTAAGGTATCATTTTCAAAACAGTTTTCCCAAGTATTCTTTCAACAAGTAACAATAATGAAAAAAGTACAACTGTTAATAATAAGGTACAAGCTAGTATTTGAACAGAAAATTTTATTTGTGCTTGAATCCTGATGACTAACGTTGTTTAACACTTTTTGAACTAGAAAATATTGCTTTTTTTACGAATTTTTTTAAGCAGTGCCATTCATCTTAATAACCTATTATAATCCATCAGAAGTGATCAGTTTGAGAATCATGCGGCCCGGCCCAGTCCGGCTCGACTCGTATGTTACGATGATACGGCCCGGCCAGGAACGTTTGTCACCTCGGCCCAGCCCGGCCTGTCGCATTTAATGTTATTTGATTTAATTAATATTGTAATCTTCGGATCGGAATTAGAAAAAAAAATGAAAGGAGATTATGTATCGTCAACAAGATTCATTTCAAAATTTTTAAATTCAATTGGCACCAAATATTGCGTAATTTTCTTTCAATTTCTCTTCGCAAAGTAAAATTCAGTGAGGTCCCACACTTTATATTTTATATTATTTTTTTTATATTTTTGTTACTAAAGAACTCGTTTACTACACAAATTTGGCCGCCGGAACGGGCTTGACGAGCCAAACGAGCCGCCCGTCTCGTTATAAAAAAGCCTGACCTGGCCCACGTCCGGAATATTTCGGCCCGACCAATCCGCATCTCGATTATCCGTATATTTAATCGAGAGCTCTTTTAAAAGGTTCCTAAACCGTTTTCTGTATTAACAAATGCCGAATTCATTAGAATCTTTAATTAAATAAATTCAGATTTAATTTCCTTTTGCAAGGTTATTTTATACTAATTTAATTATTTGAATTTAAATATTTATAGCGTACTAATAATAATAATCGTACTTAATCACTGGTACATTTCCACTATTGTTCATTGCAGATTCATTTGAACACTCGCGAGTAATTTTCAGAATTTTAGACAGATCTTTAGTTTGAGTCAACATGCTACTCATCACATTACTTTTGCTTAAGACCAGGGACTTAGAAAGTAGATCCTTAGGATAAATTATGCCAGTTATATTGTTACTGAGAAGAAAAATGCGAACCAAAAGTGACCATTCATCAAGTTATGGTTTTAGTTGTAGTTTTTTATGTACACGTTAGATTCTAAATTTATAATTTCACCTTATGATTAGCTAATACCAGCGAGTCATTGTTACTATCTTACAGTGCCTCTTACCACACAATTGCGTTAATTTTATAGGCAAATAATTTTGAGCGTTATAATAAGTTAAATTGTTCGCTAGCGTTTATAGCATGCGTAATTAGAAACAGGACTGGATTAAGCCCATTTATTGTGTTGTATATAAACGAATCGGAAATATTTCTCTTTAGGTCCTATTTCTGGCAAGGCAACGTATGATTTTGCTTCTCCGTGCCTTCGTTTTCGTATTTCTTCATTCACTATGAGAGTCTGATATTTGCCAGTTACGAATATGCTTTTAATCTTTGCTGTAAGCAAAGGCGAAACGCAGCGGGCGGTTAGCTATATCCTGCCCAAATTTGATCTTGAGATACCCACAGCCTTTTATCTCTTCCATCTTAATTCGACGGTCGCCTAGCACCTTTTGGTGAACCTTTCAGATGTTATGGTTAGTGGTTGTAGTTTTTGGCTGGTACTGGCACTAAGCTGGTATGACCACATTTAAATTCAGCTAGCCAAAAATTGAGTGCACGCACTATAATGCAGATGATTGAACGCAGCGGACTATCTTCCTCGTAAGTGCACGTGAACTTTATTTAATACGGTGGCTTAGTAGGGTACCGACGGTATTGAATTACTTAATTGTTTGATAAAAGGTTTGTGTACTCAAGCATAAGTATTTTGGAATGTTTACTTTAAAAATTGGACCAGTTCTAAAGAGATAAGTAAACCGATACTGTTTGTACGAGTATGTCAGCAACAGTACATGTAGTTTCCTCAATGCAAATCCAAGGTAAACGTTGCCAATTTCATTTTCATAAACGAATCTAAAAGATTCCTAACACATGTTGCTGAATATGGAAAGATTTTGCGGAAATTATTTTTAGTAATTCTTATTCTTCTCTCCTTCTATTTGCTCAAGAAGTTATCACAAAATATTACCAAGTTAAATTATGTACATATTACGTTTCCCTATCATAAGCAAGATTATGTTAGCATTACTTATTTCCTTGCAAATGTACGTGCGTACCTGCAAGCTATCGAAATCTATATAAAGCGTTACACATCTTAAGTGTTAAGTACGCCCCAAGTCATCAGTTCGCAAATGGACAGTTTCGGAGATACGGAGGATAGTTCTTTTTTTGGAAATTGTAATAAAAAACTAACTCCTCTGAAAATATTAAAAAGTATCGCTGTCAACTGACTCTACAAATTAAAAAGGCAAAAAGTTATAAAGGCCTAAATATTACCGTTTGAAACCCAAAAATACCAAAAGTTTTCTACGTACTTTTTGATACAGTCTGTACATGATTTTTAAAAATCTTTTGCTGGCTTTATTACCCTTTCTCTGGTTATTATGAACTCCCCCATTTGTGTCCTTATATATTGTACGTATTGTGCATATACAGCAATATGTTAATAGCGAAAGGATTACTTGCGTGTAAACTAACGATATTTCACAGATAAGCGCGTATTAATTCGCCAATGTAAATTTTAATATTACGTAAATTATTACACTGTAATATTCACGAGATTGCAAATAATACTCGTACCTACTAGTTCTGATTTAGCATTGCGTCAAGTCCAATGTGCTATTATTATGGTAATAGCAACAAATTGAAGGACTTTTATTTATGAATTAGTACTCACTATTTATATCTGCGTATTGCGCTATTTTCACTTTTTTAATTAGTTTTAGTATAGTGAATCTAGGTCTAAACTAGCTTGCCGTCATTGCCAGGTTTAAAGAACATTAATTCATATTTTTACTCCATTTCATTGTTAAATATTTTAATTTTGCTCCACTCTGCTAATGTCCTAATAGAAACTTGGGGATTTAAATTCTGAATGGAAGTCTTAATTCTTAGAAACCCATCAATTTATTAACATCAATCAATAAAATTATGCGTGATGTTTCAATCGCGTTATTGCACATATTCTTAAGTTAAAGGTTAATTTCGCAAATAACCGCAGGAATATTATTTCTTAAATCGTCGGTTGTCTGCGGATTATTTACTTAGATTTGATTCCTAAAAAAACCCCAGAGGAAAACGTTTAGTAGTGTTAAATGGTACGATCTTGGACATTAATCAATGTCATCGTTTCGGGAAATTACTCAGCCGATAAATTTTTACTTTCTCTAGCAGTGTGGCAAGTAACACCATCTTGCTAGCGGAAAAAGTTACCAAGGTCCATATCTTTTAGAAGAGTCAACATCTGACAATATTGTTCACCATTAACAGCTACTGCTTCCTGATTTCCGTTTTCAAAAAAAGTTACGATCCAACCACATCTTAGGACGAAAATCCACACCAAACGGATACACAACGAGGATATAGTGGCTTCTTCGCAATCTCTCGAGGATTTTCGCAACCACCGACGTGAAAATGGTCTTCGTCCTAAATACGATTCACCGCAGCGATTTTGATGGTTCATTCGGTTATTGGTCAATGAATCTTGTATGCATTTAGACGAAGGTCTTTTGTCATAATTCGTTGCAGGCGCGATTTTGAAAAGTCCAACTGCTGTCAGTGATGACGATTATGATCTTTGAAGTTTCAGTCACACTTTTTTTTCACCCTAGCGATATTTAATGTGATCAGAGTTAAAATTTTCATCTGCTTATTACAATCAAGTACGGATCAACAACACAGTGAGAACGTAAAAGTTGCAATAAATACCTTTAAAATATTGCAAATCATGCAAACAAAGAAAAAAAAAAGAAACAGAATACAAGCATTGTGATGCTAAAAAATAATTATAAGAAAACAGTGCTGGAAGGATGTGCCTTATATTTTTAATTTTATATTTATTTATTCTTCTATTTTTATCGCCATTGTGCCTTTATGGTATATAGTTTGAGTTTTTAATAATTTAACTTAACTTAATATTTACTTTCATTTTTTAAGTTTTGCTCGCAGGCCCAATCTCGGACAGTTTGGTAATGTTGGGAACATTACCAAACTGTCCGAGATTACCCGCAATCATCCTCTCACAGGCTTTCTTTTGCCCTAATTTCCTAAGGTATCTTTAGCTTGGCATTCTACTAAGATCTAGTTATTTCGGCCTTCACTACCTGCATTAGACGAGGATGGTTATACACTGCCAGAACTTCTTCATTTCTTCTACTCTAACTTCCATCGTCGTTAAACCCCTTCATCAATTCTATGAAGTTTCTTCACACACAATCTTTTTTTTCTTCTGGATACTTATTAGCAAATTATCTGCATTTTGCGTTGTTGAATCGAGATTTCATTCCCATGCTTAAGATCCCCATTACTTTGGTTATCTTGTTTAATCTTTTAGATGTTTTCTGTAGAGTATCACAGCTGTTGTACGTGGAAAAAAATAGAATAAAAAAATAAAATTTTGCCTCTTATACTAGGGATTTTCTTGAATTTAATCATGCTGCCACAGGTTCTCCAAATATAGTCTTTTTGAACAACATCACTAGTGATCAAAAAAACTACCAAAAAATCCTGAAATCCAGTCGCAATTAACAAACCAATATCAATACATTAATCAATTATTGGCTATTTGTAGCGGCGGTTAAATACCATTATACCTATAAGAGCTTGCGTCCATCTTCATTAATATAAAATCACAAACAAATCGAGAGGAACCTGCTGTTAACAACGTGGGGCTGCACGATGCGATTGTGACTTACTCGCGCGTCTGTATTGACAGTATGTGTAGGAGCGGGTCATACCGATTATTTGCTTGTCCTCCGCATAAGCACACACGATTTATGCTAAAATGATTGATTGGCAGTTGATTGATGATCGAATTGGAAAAAAATATACATCCACATGCGGCGCGCGGTGAAAGACAAGCAATTATATGGCGAATTAAAATATCCATTTCGAGGTAGTCGATATGTTAGAATAATGACGAAGGAATCTAAGAGAATGTAATTTGTAAATTATAGAATAAATTACATAGATAGGTAGTAGAAAAAATCTAAGAATTACGACTATAATAAAGAAAAATTATTCCGTTTTATGATAGGTGTAGAAGGGTCGATCAAAGTAATTGTCTATTTGGCCATGATTTACCGTAATTAGAAGTAGCATCTAACAAGGAAATGAGGACATGCATTTATAAATATGCAGGTAATCTATGTTGCCTGTGTAAGATGTATTGCTAGCAAAAACGGACTATAAATTTTCCAAAATTTCTTTACCAACAAATATTCCGAGGTTATTTATATAAAGCCGTAAATCAAATACAAAGATTAAGATTAAGACATCAAAAAATTGAAAACATCACCATTCAAACATTTCCAGCACAAACATGGAAAATCGCTTAATCCTCTCCATTATCTTGTTGTTATCATCTCAACATAACCACCTTCAACACCAGATATGTTCTACTCTAAGAATTCATATTACGTCCAATCTTCAGTAACGTTCTAAAAGTCATACGACAAAAGAAAATATTTTCCAACAACTCTATTAATCTGGCAGGAAATTCCGTCTGTCTCTGCGAGAGGTATATACTTATTTACCTTCCTTATTCGCCTAACTACCAGAGAAGTTTAATTGGAACTTAGATAGGTAGCAGGAAGAGTAGATCCGGTTAAAATTCAAGAGCCATGAAGTTCAAGTTCGCAATCTGATTACAGGGGATCTTTATTATCAACTCTCCGGATTATACACGGTCTTATTCGTTTCGTAAGGGGTGGAAAAGATACGCAACCTTCAAATAATTTGTGTGCTGTTAGACTAAAATAAAATGGTCATTAGAGCCATTCTTGGAATTTGGTTTGTTTCAAAAATGCTCCAATGTGCAGGTGTACGCCCATATTAAATCAACAGCGTATGAAATTATTTGCTGCCGTAAGTAACGGTGGTTTTCTTAAACTCGATATGGTACTCAACATAAGTTCTCTTCTTTTAACAAGAAAATGATTGGCGATCGAGAAAATTGCCAAGAATATACCTTTTTCCATGAATTATTTGATGATAAAAGATCTTGAGAAGATATAAAGTTTTAAGGGGAAGTCATAAGTTTTTGATATTTCTTTTTTTGTAATTTTATGAAGAATTACATAAAATTTGGTATAATTTTGCTTTTCCTAGGTCTACTTTTCCAATGGCTTTTTTTATTTCATACTTTTTGCGTAACCTTAACTGTTCTTCCATTATATCTTCCACAAAATTGTCAATTTTCAATGTTTTAGAAAAATAAAATAGTCCAAGTAACCTGAAAATAAATCGAATGTTTTTTTTTGTTTCAGCTGAGCATTCCACAAAATATTTACAATAATGTCTTGGATCAATTTACATCACGTGCTTCTGCTGGTCATCGCAGTGCAATTCGCGATCCTAACTGGTACAGAATCATGTCAACGTGTAATATTAAGTAAGTGCATATCGCTATTCTTAGTCCGTAGGTTATCATGATCCTAGTTACCCCGGACGTGACCTGAATATTTTGCCTACTGTATGGATTTTGTTCGTAAACGTTACGGGCGACCAGCAATCAAGCCTTCTAAGCTGGATCGAACGAAATTAAAATCTGGGCACTGCTGTGCAACCATCTAACATGTGTTTCTCCTACATGGCGACAGTAATAATTTCAATACAACAGCTAGTTGAAGATATTACATTTAAATTTGTTAATTCCTAAATTATGCAGGATTTCGCGGCTGTTGCCTTTTACTCCTAATTTTTTACAGTTGCAATTTTAAATCTCGATATTATCTCACTATTCATTAATACTTACCTTACAGATGGTGCTGGTGGTGTATCGTACCAGGAAAAACAAAAAATCCTAGACTTGCACAACGCGCTTAGGCAAGCTGTAGCGTTAGGACAGGTTGCTAATCAACCACCAGCGGCTAACATGCAAGAAATGGTAAGTCGCGCTCTATCCACAAATGTTTGCGATATTTTTGCTACTGGTTTAATATTACAGCAATGGGATGAAGAATTGGCTAGAAGGGCACAAAAATGGTCGATATCTTGTTATTCAGAAGACCATGACCCCAATAGAAATAGTGGTAAGTGTTTTGCACCAGGCGTGGGCGTAGCCAGAGGGAGGCAGGGAGGGGCCATCTTCAAAATAATTTCACTTTCGTTGCTTATTGCCGGTCCCCATGGCACCAGGGATACTTTACTGACTTTTCCACGGGGAATTCCTATTTGTTTATTTCTAAATTACATCATTTGCTTGCTTAATTCTATTTTCTGAATTGTGCCATATGTTTTCTTAATTTTGTTTTAACAAAATGTTGATTACTATTCTTCATCCTGCGAAAGAGGGCAGAGAGAATAAGTATGTACACCTTGTCTCAATAACAGGAAGAGCGATTAAAATTTTTCCCGCAAAAATTAAGCGCTTCCATTGGCTCTGATCAAACACGACTTACATACAAACAATATCATAACGGAAGTCGTCATCGGCCATGTTTAGTGTTTACTATAACCTCATATTGAGGTTATAGGCGGTAAACGCGTTATAGACTCAAATTAGCTGGCATCTTGTATCCGTTTTGTTGGGAATAATCGTATTATAGTTGTACTTCATTATATTGTATGCGTGTGAACCGTTCTGCTTCCGCTACTCTTCCTGTTTTTGAAACATAGTATAGCTAATAATGATAAAGAGGAAGCAAAGAGCAAAGAGGGATATTTGCGTTTAACAGCAATTTTGATTATTTTAATTTTTTCGAACGTACTTGTTAGTACTTACTTTTTTTATCAAAATTATCTCACAATTAATAACTTATTATATTAAATATTCGCGCTATCTCTCAGTAAGTTGCCGCGTTATTACTTAGTTCGATAGTGCGCCATCTTTCACAAAGGATACAAATTTTCACTAGTCTTCTGCTTTGTAACACTAACAGATGGCGCCCTAAGTAGCAAATTTAATGTTCATTCCAAAATTTAACATTTTTTAACAAACTTCTTCAACAGCGAGATTTCCAGTAGGACAAAATATTGCAACATTCTGGACAACAAAAAAACCAACAACCACCATCGAGACAACACCCGAATTTGAAAAGGCCCTTAACGGATGGTTCGACGAGGTATCAAGTTTTAATTATGGCAGAATAACTGGTTACGGAGGAACTGGCCACTACACTCAGGTTGACGAAATTATCTTTAACTTGTAACCAGAAGTTATTATTTATTTTAATGCTTATAGTTGGTCTGGGCTGATACCAATCTAGTAGGTTGTGGTTTTGCTTTCTATTACGACCCAAATAAGGGCTACACAAAGAATTACATTTGTAATTACGGACCTAGGTAAATTTTCATTCTATTAGATGGAGTTTTCGTTAATTACATTTTTTTACAACAGCGGCAACGTAATCACTAAATTTCCTTATGCGAAAGGTTACCCCCATTGCAGCCACTATAATTTAGATTATTCAAGTAAATGGAAAGGACTATGCGGTAAGAATTACATTGTACAAATGATACAGTTACAATATTTATTCAAACTTTTCTATTTACAGGAAAATCCTTAAAAAGTTCCGCCGCTGAATTCTTCAATTTCATCGGTTAAACCGATACTGAATATTATTGAATATTACTATTTGTAATATTACTTTATCCTGGTATTATATACTATTATATATTATGATATATACCATTGTACTGATATTTATATTTACTATGTAAAAATATATAAATTACTGTTATATATTTCCGTTTATTATTATGTATCTATGCCAAAATTTTGATTCTATTGTACTAACCAGGGTAGTGCTGCCAGATGGAATTTCTAAAATCGGGGAAATAAAGGAGAAAAAAAGTAAGAGAAATAAGGGGAAGAACAGTAAAAGTACAAAATAGAATTTTTTTTTTGCATCAGACGTTTAATCGAGTTATTGGCTGCCACGAATACGAAATTGATGCTCTCTCTCCTAAAAGTATTTGAAAACCCTTCCCCTACAAAATACAAAAACAGAAAGCACGGCGGCAAATTCAAAATCTTAAATTATACCTTCCTAAAGAAATTTGGGTTAATTTTAAAATATGATTTTTTCGATATAGTTCCATTTTTCAACAATAAACAAAAGGTAAAAATCATACGTTTTAGGTTGAAAATCAATAGATCAGGAGAAATCAGGAGATCTGGTAACACTGGGTTACACAATAAAGTACAGGGACATGTTCCGCCAATGCTGCCAATCTGGGTGTTATAAACTGTTAAAGTGCCTGCTGGCTCCTCATTTTTGCGATAAGCGCCAATGTAGGCGACAAATATGTCCGTGAGCATCGTTGGGCGTTTTTTTTTAACAATGTTTATACATCAAAAAGATCTAATCACGATTGCTTTATCGAATCACATGAACTCTTTGACCCAGAGCAGTAAAGGGATTATCAATAGCGACTAGTCTGAACAAAAGACTGTGGTACGAAAGAATACGCAGTGATCCAATCAAACGTGTTTAAATCCATTTTTAAAGTACGAAAGGGCACAGCTTATGTATCATGAAAATTGAAATTATTTAAATGGAATAGGGCTAGTAAGGATTTGGAAGCGCCCGCCGTCATCTTATTGCAATTCAGTGAAGTACATCGGTAACCCGAATGGATTTTTCTGTACCTAAAAGCAGATATCTGTATATGTATATATATATGTATAATTATATTCATTAATTGTTCCAAAATATGTTACACATATCGACTGAAAAGACTTGTAAATCTCGTAGTAATCGAGGTATAAAAAAAATTTGGAAATATCCAGCTTAAGGCGCGCTTACCTTGGAGATAAGCATGATTTAGTTTGGCGACAAATCGCGGGTAATAGGAGCGTCAGCGTTATATTCCTTCAGAGATCTTTATGGTCTTAATGTCTGCGTTTGTAGATTTCTGCATTATCATCAGTAAATTTAGCAGAAAATACAGTTTCGACCTAAAATGAACTTCTTATAAATACCAGGTTAATAATGCTTAAATTCACTCAGCTTACCTATTCCTTATTTTCTCACCAATTTTACAAACTAAATGTGCCCACACAGTATATGATAGTGCTTACGTCATAGAATAACTTACTACAACTCCACGAGTGGGGGTAAACCATATTACAGCGCCTCTCGTAATTATACCGTAATTAGATGTAAAGCAGGACTTTTGAATTTCAGATAAATAAATAATAAATATAAGAATTCAAATTAATATTATCACAAGTGTGAATAATACCCTTCTTTTGGTAAACAACACATAATTATCGGCACCCTCCGCACCACATAAGTTTAATTTATTATATAGTAACATATAATAATTAGTCCGGGACGGCCGTTTCGAGGACACGAATAATTGCTTGTCCTTCACATGATTTCAGGAAATTTCGGTAGGATAAAGAATCGTCGGTTCTTAATTCGTCATTTAACAAACTTAGGAATCTTCCAAATTTCGAATATAATTCGGGTCATATGCATTGGTGTACTGTAAAGATCTGTGTGGTAAGACTACGTAGATGGCGCCATCTATCCAAGTAAGCCTAAATCAATAACATTTATTCTTTGGACAGTTACTAGATGGCTCTGTAAGCCATTTTATTATTTAATAGTAATTATACAATATAAGAAATACAGAAATAAACGGAACCTAAAAATTTTACAACAGAATATAGTGTTAAACTGCTAACAAGATTTAATTTATATCTTCAATTTCAAGAATAGATATTAATTTTCGATTAGCAGCTTTTCTAGAATAAATACAAAAAAATAAATAAATATTGCAACGATGAAAATAAAAATAAAGGTCTTTATAGAATCGGATTGTTTAACTTAAAACGCAAGAAATTAAAAAAAAACCAGAAGAATATAGTGGCAGTACTACATTACACTTAGGAGCAAGCATTTCTTAATATAACCGTAACTTGCAACCAGAAAAACTAGGACAAAACGTTATTCGAAACATGCTAAACTCGTAAATAGAACTGTTCTAGAAACTTCCGAGAAAAACGCCAACGTTCACGTACGTTTTGCCAATAACAACTATCCTTCGAAGTCTATCATGACAGATTGTATCGTTTCGGAGTGACAGCAGACGAATGAATACAATACGTGAGCGAACTATTACAAAAGTAAGGCGGTGGCAGAGATGACCCGGGTGTGACCGAGCTTGGATTGTCGTGAAATAGGTGTAGTATTCGCGGGAGCAAATACAGAAAGAGATATACAACATTTCCGCGTTCTGGGCATGTAATTTTTGGGAGCGTCTTGAAGTGACGGCAAATGAAATATTCGGCTGCAGAATATTCACTTCCCTAGACCTTTCCGACACTTGTATTATTTCCCGGTGGTGTTATTTGTTTGAGAAGTAAAATGATGCAGTTGTCTAAAAATGCAAAGGAACTGCTATTTTATTTCATACTGTTTAGGAAATATCAACGTTCTGATCATAAATTTGACCAAAATGGCAATTTTATAATTATTGAACCCAAAGTTACTTCAAAACTTGATATAGTGGACAATTTCTGAAGCTGACTTCGTTTCAAAATCTGCAATTTCACCTAGCGTGAACATTGCATTATGAATCTGAAAATTCAAATTTCGATGAAACTCTAGAGATTGAAGCCTTGGTAAAGGAACAACACATGTTTTTTAGAGACCAAATCCCCTGATTTTAAAGTAAAAAATGTGCACTAATTTACAATATTTGTAAATATTTAACTATAACAGATATTATTTTTTTACACAGTAAACAACACTAAGTATCGGCACACTCTGCACCACACACGTTCAATTAATTAATCCTGAATAGCTCATTTTTAACCTTATGACTGAATGATGTGGTCCATCGTACCACTGGTCATAATTAATTAAACTTGTGCGGTACAGAGTTACCTGTTACTAAGTTTAATCATGAAAGTTAACTCTTATTACCTTGCAACAGCAACGTTGACATTATATATTGTTGTTCCGCTTACAAATACTCCTTAATATAACTAAATCATTAACAAGGCATTTTCTCCGAGGAGGACGACGAAAAAAAACGTTACCGTAGTGTAATATTAGCTAACTGTCCGCTCCGGAAAAATTAAGTAGTACATACGAGCTTTCAGCTCCGTCGCTCCTTCCATAATATATTAGAACGCGGGTGATTTAATGCGTGACTAACTGCCGCACTAAATAAAAACGGAGGCTTCGTCGGCCGAATAGTACACATTTTAAGCCAGATTACCGGACTGCGGTCGGGATTATTACGGGTCGTGATGTGTGATGCCTAATACGGCGCCCCTTTAACCCGTAATAAATAGCCTCATCTGGCCGGGTTTTAAGGGCAACATAAAAAGTGCGTAATCCCTTTGAACGGATGCGTGTTTTACACCAGGTGTCGCGGTCCGGTGGGTATCATCGTTTTCAATCTCGGCGTTTTTTTGTACGTGTATTTCTTCCTAATGTCGCAATATTACGACAGATTAAAATCGAATCAACAAGCGATTCAAACTAAAAATATGAAAAATAAAAAAATAATAAAATAAAATAAATACTAATCCTCATCACTGTCTATGATTAATTTCCTACTTTTCTTTTGTACGGGCTTTTCAGTTTCTGAATCTGATGATAATCTAGACCTTTTCCCATTTTCTATGTTATTATCTTCATTTACTACTTCACTAGCGTCTTTTACAATGTCACTATTTTCATTATCGCTATCATCGTCACTAGATTCCAAAGTAACTATCTTCTTCTTTCTTGCAGGTTTCACTTCCTTTGAATCAATTGCGGTTGATGTAGACGCTTCTTCATTTTGAGTATTTAATTCTTCATTATTATCTTTCACACCATCATTGTTACAGTTCTTAGCTAAGCTGCCAAAAACATATTCATCATCTGAAGAATCATCGGGAACTTGGGCGTTTGATGGTTGGCTTTGGAGGATATTTTCCGTTTCCTGGCGATTAGAGTCGGCAGTTTCCACTTCCAAGGTTCCATCTACTGCTTGGGATATTAGATCACAATGTTCCCTGAGGAGATCGGCTTTTATGTAGTTTGGAATTCTCCAGTAGGCTTCCTGAAAATCGATTATAACGTCTATTGTTGTGATTTTTTTCGAAGATTATAATTTAACATTTTTAAATAAATGTTCTTAAAAGGAGAAAACGGCCACAATTAATTTATTCGAAAACATAGTACTTGTGTTTACGTAACAATACAGACTGCGCTAGAGTTTTTCGAAGATAGTTTAAAATTCCATTTTCGAATTATTTTAAATAAGTTGTCATTCCTTCTGAAACGGAACAAATACCTCATAAATTAAACTCGGGGAATTTACCCAAACTATAGCGTGTTATTAATACAGGAACAGTACACCCTTAACGCGCTGGCCTAGAGAGTGGAAGGCCGTAGGTTCAAATCCTACCGCTGTTTAATGAGATTTTTATTTAATCAACCAAATTTAATTACGTCGAACCACCAATTTTCACCCTATATTATTGTATATTCGTGGGTTTAACAAGTACTGTAATTTAAAATTCCCAAAAAGCTCACCTGTTCATCAGCCGGTTTCGCGATTCCAAACGCCAGCAAAAGCCGTTGGAATTGCGTATCATCCATGGCCGTTACAGAACAATCCAAGATCGGAACAAGGGGAATGCCAGTCTCGTCCGTTTCAGGATTCGCCTCGATATCATCGGCGGCATCGGAAAAACTTTCCCTTAGCCATTCGAGCGCGTCCGACATTCCTGGCGAAATATATTTAATTATAACGTTATAGATATTTTATGAAACCGGATTTAATTCCGAGTAGCTGCAAAGGACCCCGTCGGCCCTCCGTTAAGAAATGAAATATGCAGTTATGTTCGAAGGAGTAGGCGTGGAGATGATTCCCCTTCCACTCCCTTTTTATATGAAATTTAAAGCCGATGAGCGGAATTTCAATATAACACGAACCCCCATAATTAATTTGGGAAAAAGTACCTGCTATGATAAAAGTTTATCGTTAATTTCTTCCAGATTTCAACTTCGCTTTTGAAGCAAAAAGGATTCTATTACACACGTGATATATGAAACAGTCTTACATACCAGAATTTACGATAGCTATTAGAAGTTTTCTGAGTTCGTTTCTGGTTAAAAGAAACTTTTTGGGAGTTTTGTTCCTTTTTTGGGTGTTGTCTTCGGGGCGTCGCCGTGGGGCTTTTCCGCCATCCCTTTCACCTTTTGTGCCCCTATCTCTTCTGTTTTGAAGGTTATTCGACGCCGACGAAGTTCGAGGTGCTTCAACGTCAAGGTCGGAGTCGCTGCCGGGAGAATCGCTGCTATCTTCGTTAGGTTCTGCAAAAAAAACGTCGATGTGTTAGAAGACATTCTCGACTGCAATTGCTAGGTGGGTAGATAGATTCGTTATTGCAATACAATGCGTAGAACATGTTAAATTCATAAAACAAAAAGTCAACAAGTCAAAATAAAAAGTAACTATAAATACACGCAAAAACATAACAGTTCCTTACAGTTTATCGGAAAGTATTCGTCAAACTTATAGAAAATATTCTTGGATAGGTTTCGGTGAAGTGCTCTCTTCAGCAAGCGAATGTGTTAAGATGCGAATGTAAGTGATTGACTATTTACATTGGGTACCTCCCAAACCCTGCTGCAGCTGCACATTTTCAGAAACTTTATACACTGCGCAAGAGATTTGCACGCCGTCGGCGTATGTTAAAGAGCAGCATAGAAGAGAAACCAGCAGATTATTAATAAACATGTTAAAGATAAGCGGTCCAAGATTCGAGCCTTGTGCTACGCTCGAGTAGCACTATACGCGTAAGATCTAAATCCATTGTAGTAAACATTGGATCTCCTTTTCAAGTAAAGCTACTTGGAACTTCCGGAGTAAAATTCCGTGGTTAATAGATTCGAATTCTCGTGAAAAGTCGGTGTATGTATATGACGTCCATTTGTCGACCGCAATCCAATGCGTTGATTTATGCTAGTTACAGTGGAGCGTCCTGAAACAAAACCATGCCGTTCTGGATGTACGTAGTGAAGGTACTCCTTCTCTATTTCTTGTTTTAAGTATCTTCTCAACCACTAGAATTCGTTTTTAAATGAAGATGACATTTATTCTGCTTTATCTCCCAGCAATATACGTGAACTGGCAGATGAAATATACTACCAAGGTACCGTTCCTGCAGTTTGAAGATTCTACGAGAGTCCCCAGAGTTACTTCAAAAAATTATGTCATGAATATAAGTAAGCATAATAAGCAAAGTCCTGCTCCCATGTTGAAAAATTGAGAAATTGAGAAATTCAGTGTAAGATGATTAATTTGTGCTTAAGGAATCTGCGTGGGATTTCTATTGATTTATTCTGTGCCGCTGCTGTACGTTTTGTATAATTTTTTGGGCCATTATGTTAAATATGTACATACTGTTGTTATTTAAATGTTTGTGTAAGAGGCCAAAAACATTTCCGAAAGACATTTGGATAGCCAAACGTGATCGTGTTAAATTTAGTACTTTGCTGAAAGACTCTCGTTCGCCGATATGTTTCCTACATCCATTCATTTCTTCAAACGTTAATAATAAAATCAATCTACTGTTACACAAATTTACTTTAAAATCAATGCTCAGCGTTTTTATTTATTATCGAGCATTGTATCGCGTAAATTGTGTTCATCCAGTCGCGACCACCGGTGCCGTTGGGATCCTCAATCACCGCTGCCGCGTTGCCTTCGATTTCTAACCGCAGCAGGATATAGATTCCGCAATTCCCATAGGACTTTCCGCTCTTCTCTTCCTCTTTCGACGCACCGCTGGCAGGTCTAAAACCGCGTCGCCGTCGCTTGCTCCGCTTTCCCAACCGGCCCTACATAATCGAAGACCCTTCGTTTGCCTATTTAATTAATACACGGGTGCACCGCTTTCAATCACATTTATTAATATCACCTCTGCCCGAGCGAAATCGCTCCGGATGGTTGAACGTATATCGCACGGTATACTAGGGTTCTAAAAGCGTTCGCGGCCCGCCCGCAGAGACCCCTGTCAATCGGCCCGGAGGTGTTTAATGAATATTCGGGAGCTGGTAATCGGGTTCGACCGAAATTCTGGGCCCGGCCACCTACGTTTTAAAAAATGCGCATACGACGTCGTTCTTTATCCGAACGGTTTAGGCGGGTCTCCAATGGCGCCCTCTGGTGATCGACTTCCCAACGTAGTAGCAGCAGGTGATTTCGGGCGTCTCGCCTTTGATACATTATTAGCCGAGATTTGCATTTTATCGATTCTGGGTGATGATGTAATATTAAAATCAATAGAAAAGAAGTAGGGGATGGTCATTCTATTTTGAATTGAATGGAAATGATTTTTTTGCGGGTTTAAAGTAAGCAAACGCATATTAGATCTTCTCCGTCACCTGGTAACTATTTGGTTCTTTTCCATAAAAATATGATGGAATTTGTTGGAAAAACATACTAACAAAGGCTTGATTTAGTTCTGGGAAATCCCTCCGTCAATCAAAATTACTAGTTTTTGTTCTCGCATGTTGATTGTCAGAAGTATTTGACGTGATGCAGCCTAGAGAAAGCTCCGTGGAAGCTGCCAGAAAAAGCCCCATGCGCGATCAATAGCAAAACGCCAGCATACTAAGGCACACGTGACGCGATTTCAATCTGGAAACCTTTCTGAAAATAAACGTCTAGTTCTTTGGAATAATTCTGAAGAAATAGACGTAAGTTTTGACAAAACACCAAACTAAAGCCCGGAAGATTACATCCATATTTTAGCCATAATCCATCATTAACGAACTAAATTTAAGACGAGATAAAACGCTCGTCTACCAGGCGAAATTGAATTAATCTCCAAACGGATCAAAGTCGTGTCGATAAAATTCTTATAAACAGACGCCCGCAAACACTAAAAAGCCATCGAAGAATGTCGGCGAACTTTATAAATT
The DNA here is from genome assembly GCA_902655005.2 of Marronus borbonicus. Classification (NCBI taxonomy): domain Eukaryota; kingdom Metazoa; phylum Arthropoda; class Insecta; order Coleoptera; family Scarabaeidae; genus Marronus; species Marronus borbonicus. The sequence goes on from LR737396.1 coordinate 6,091,720, forward strand.
ACCGGTAACTTTCCCGATAAGACTTTCGCTTATCCTCAACGTTTACACTGGCATGTTTTACCGCGATAGAGTCAATCAACCGGATCCACGTTTTTGCCGTAGCGTTCAACGTCGATATCAATTTAGGCAAATATGAACGCTGGCTGGAGGAAAAGAGGTAGGTAGCGAGGATGCAAGTCACTCGAGAACTTACGCTATACACGCAAGCCGAAAACGCTAATTTACAAGTTTATTATTCGGGCGAAAGTTATTCCCGGTTAGTTTAAGAAGTATTTCGACGCTCCCGACGGGGTGTTTCGCTTGGAGTGGGGTTTACAGAGGGAGAGCTCTCGTTTCACCTGTCAAGAATTCCATTTACCTTTTCATAAATATTTACCGCTATCTGTAATAACATTTAATTAAATTGCCTTTTGCGAAGAGTTCGTTTTTGTCGAAGCTAGTTTGCCGCGTATTTGTTTTTATGAGTCGGTAGCGATGTAAAAGCGGAGCAAAGTCGCTGTGTAAATAATTGAGTAAAAAAGTAATATATGAATCAATATAGCGTGTGCCCACGGATACACTTCGGAGGAAGAAAACTGCTTTTATTTGTAGCTTTAAATAAAAAAAGTCACTATTTCATGGCTGCTTGCTTTTGAAACTAGCATTTATAATACCGGATTTGTGCTATACGAAATAGATAATTTTTTTAATGATTTCTATTTTGATTAAAACAAATTTAGATACAGAGACAGCAATAAACGAGTAAATATTATAATTTCATTCTAGTTAGCCTGTCACCATCAGCACTCTAAAAAATTATATGAGTTAAATTATAGGAAGAAAAATTCATCCTAACTCAAGGGAAACTTCACGTCTTCTGACTAAGAACATAAAAGCGGGGTAACTTTACCCTAAGGAATCATATTGTATGGTAAAATCAAAGAAGTTGGAGTAATGGAACCACTTGTTTACATTTAATACCTTCATAAAACCAAAATATTTACACCAAACCAGTGTAGAGCGAGGATAAAACAGAATTGAACACATATTTTTCTCTTTAAAAAAGCATATAATCTACCACAGAAGCTACTAAAAATAAATCCTAATATGAATAACAATTTACAAGTTTATTGTATTGACGTTAGAATGCTGAAAGTCACTAAATGAAATATCACTAAATCGAATAAATTATGTATTTTGAATCATAATCGAAGTATGAAACAGGCATCAACATAACTTTTAATCTTATCTATAAAACACATTAAATTCTTTCGTTTATATTAAGCATTTTAGTCCATTTTTTAAACTCATCTGCAATATTATCTAATCTAAATAGCCCTTTTTCGATTAAAAAAAATCCGTACCAAGTGACGTTAAAATTCATCGCCTTAAATAATCCAAGACCCTATTTCTGAACATTGCTAAAGAACCGGAACATGGAGATAAGATAAGAAACGTAGGAAATATGCCAATAACCGTTAACCAAGAAGTTAAGGTAATTATGCATTGATAAGTCCGCAGGGGTGTTTATCTGTCGGTTCTCCGATATTTTCGCTGTATTCGACGGTGTAGTCGGCAGAAAACTTTTTAATACAATATCTAAATGCAAATTACTTTCGCCGTTAGGACAAGATGGCGCGAAAGTCACGACCGCCACAGCTACGGTTATTTTATTAAAAAGTAACGCTGATTAACTTGCCTTCTTTTTTACTTCCAAGTTGTTCATTACGCTCGAAATTTTGGGGGGATTTCGACACGATGTTTGCTTGAAAATTGAAGCAGGTACAACTTCAGGAGTTGATTTATGAACATTATTTTTTTTTGTAAAATTCCTTCTTGTTTCTTAAAATCACGCATTCCTGCTCTTCTGGATTTGATTGAAAATCATCCGATTGCTTCAAGAAACGCATTGGATATAGTAGAAAAAATGCTATAGGGGGAAGAAGTGAAGATATTACACTCTACTCCTACAACTACTTGCTTATACGATCGCCCCCATCGGCAATTTATTTCCACTTGAAATGGATGCCGCGTACTTTCATTTTTCTCTATAGTTGGCGTCTAGATCTCCCCTGCTATACCGAAATAACAGCAATGGTATTGATGGCAAGTGATAGAGAATGAGTAGTTGCACGGAGGGGCGATGCTGAGGCTTACAAGTGTTTGCAAATCATAACAATGTAAATTTTTTTGAAGGGTGGTAACGTGGATAAGCGGTGAAACATGTCTTATTTATGTTAATATATTCTTGGCCGTGAATTGATTTGTCCAAATTGTATATTTGTGGGAAGAAGAGTTTAAGATACATATTTTTTTGGCCTTTATGTGTATGCTTTTTTCTCTATTGATGTTTCATTAGCGGAGCTATAAAGCAGATTGGTCTGCTAATCTAATGCAACGTGTGTTGAGATTGCTTTGACAATCAACTCTGTTAAGGCTTCCTGCCTCTGGTTTATTAAATATAACTTTCTCTTAGAGGGATAAAAATTGCTTATCATTTTCTTGCGAACTGTACATACACAATATTCCGTAGGTGATTTATAAAACTTCATTTTCAGCCAGGAATTTCGTTATTTCAAGGCACTACGCGCGTTGTATCGAGGGGCGTCGATTTCACGGCAACCACTCACTAATAGCCGGTAGGGGATTGCTTCTCGGCGGCAATGGAGTTGTACATCGCATTGTCAGAAACAGCGTTACAGCGTTACAGCGCGGGCTGTGCCACGTCGCGCCTTGATTAATTCAACGACAGGCCAAGATTGCCTTTGCCGAAATCATTTATCTTTTGTCATCGGTTAGCTAACCTTTCCTTTTACCGTGCGCTGCATCCGCGACGCGAATAAGACCCGGGCATCCCTGGTCGAATGCGAAGGGGAAGTACCAGTAGACGGCAGGGCTTCTACGAGATGGATCACCTAGACCCGACGGGGATCACTTTGATATAAATTACGGCATTGTCACGATAATACAGTGGAATAAAATAGAAAAAATTGCCGTCCTGGCTTAAATCTTATCCCATCATCTTCATTTTTTCTCGTCTAAATAATAGATGAGGACGGTTAGCGCGTATTCACGGGAGAAGAAAAGAAAGGGAAAAAAGAATGGAATGAAAAACGGTGAGAGCCGAGGAAAGAAAACAAGAGGGTAGATAAAAGCGTGTTAAATAAAAAAAAAAATGTTGCACGTCTGCATTGCCAAAGAATGCAACGACTTGTGATGGATTATGGGGTATGGGATGATAAATGATATTACAAAGAACTGTATAAAGCAGCCTTCATGTTTTAATTATATCGATTTGTTATTTCTCAAGCAACGCAGTCTAAAATCAGCAAATCCGATCCATTTACATGTAAAGTCTCGTAAATAGTTCACGCTTATAACAAAACATCTTCATAATGCAAAAATAATACTTAAATTTTTTTGCATGCATCTCATCGCATTCACATCCTATATCAACAGCTAATTGTAAGTGGCACACCGAAAAGCCTCCAGCATTCTCTCATACATCAGAGGAGGATTGGTCCTTCTCGAATCAGTACGTCTAGACCTAAATGATTCGAGCGGGCCGCAGCATCCAATTTATGAGCAAATCGAACATAAACATTTCATCGTATGTAATTCGATTCAAATCGAGCGTACAGTCAGCGTTACGGCCTCATTCGCCAGAATCGCTTCCTTGTATGCGGGCGTATTCAAATCGAGCTTGAGTTAAGCGAGGAAGGCAACCAAAATATTATCACATCGCTATTTCCCGACAATGTAAAGGCAGTAGTTATAGCGTGCACATGTTTCAGCACATAGGGATTGCACATTTACCAAATTAGGTACAAAATGAATTGAAAATATTATTAATACTACAATATCATATTAATAATCTATTGGCCAACAGGCAAGAGAGTCTAACAACAGCATATTAGTGTTAAATTTTCTTTCGTTGGATGTATACAATTTTATTTTAAAATAATTTAAAATAGCGCAAAGCTCAACATAACGTGATTTTTTTTTCCCTAGTACGGTGGTGGCTATAGGAAAGAATTATTTTATTACTACTAACAGTAAAAGTTTTAGAGGAAAATCTCGCCCGATCGTCCTATCCTGTACGTAAATACATTCCACGATATATTCCCACATTAAAATGTTTCTTTCCTTACGGAAGGCTTTAATACACCTCGCTTCCCATCTTCTACTTCTTTGCAGCCGCAAAGTATTATTAATCTTTATAAACTTCTCGAGGAAGAGGTGGGACTAATAAAAAATTCTCAATCTCTAAAAGAGACCAAAACTCCGAGAAAACTTTCCGCCGAAGAAATTAATGAATATAAGCGGGCAAGTAATGATTACGTTAATATTCAAAATTACAAGCGCGACTCCCTTCCATCCTTCTCTCCTTTTTTTTTAATCCTTTTCAAGTTTCCAAATTAAGAGTATTTTTTACTTTGACGTAAAAGAGTAATTTCATTAAAAAGTTGGAGGTGGGACGTGTGGCATGTTTTAACACAAAAAAATTTTGATTACGTTCGCACTTTTTCCCGTCGCAACGATTGTTTTTTGTTCGTCGTGCTGTGTTTGTTTCATTTAAATTAAAAATAATGGTGTTTGTTAGTTTAGTTAAACTGGAAGCAAAAATAATAGAATTAATTTGAAAAGTTTTGGAATTATGTATCTGAGTACTCGTCAAGGGATGAGCCATATTTCCGTAGCTTACCGTGTGGCGTTTCATTTCTCTGTATTCTTTTTCATTGTATGAATTGCTGTCTTTTTCAAGAAATTGGAGCGCTTTTAATTTATGTGCTTGCAAAAACTTTACTTACTAAACTTTACTGCACAAAATTGTTTAATAAATGTACAATCTTAAACATAAAGGATCGAGGTTGCTCTTCGAATTGCCTCACTTTTATCAGCAGCATCATTAAATGATGACTTATGTTTCGTCTGAAAATGTCGTTGAAAACTGGTAGTAACCGCGTGCATTAACATAAAACAAAAATGCTACGAGTACAGCAAATATGTCCGCACAAAACCTTATTTCTAATACAAAAATCAATGTTGCTATGTAGGATATGCAGTTATATTGTCAAAATAGCGTTGTTTTATATGCATATTATATGATAAGCCATTAAACAGTATCAGATAATGTGCTTACGAGTTCCCTACGCGTCATTTAAGCCGCTACCAGTGTTACGTTACACACCGCTGATATCTTAAAAGCGATCGCATAAATAATGGAAAAGATGACTTGGGGAAAAATAGAAAATTATCGGTTTGTTACCCCTCGGGACGTGAGGCCATTTTATGCACTTTATATTGTGAAAGTCACTGTCGTGGTATTATCATATTTCATTCTTATTAGGTAGTAAATTTCAAAGTTTCCCCTCTTTTTTTCTTCTTTTTTCTATTTTTCCATTACCGCAAAATACGCCCCTGATTACTACCACTCAAAAGTAGAAATAGAATGCACCCCGTTTCAACGGGGGAGCGATACTCATCGCTGCAAACCGCCTGAATATTAATAATTCATCGATAACATGCAAGGGAAAAAATAAAGAAATGAATTATCTAAGATAAGCGAGGTGTTTTCTGACCGGGGAAAAAAATGTTAAAGGACTACTCGTTAAAACCATAGACGCACGTGATCTCACTAACATCGCCGTTGGTAGCGTTTTTATCACCCTAAGCGGCGCTAGCAAGGCCCGGTTTTAGTAGGGTAGAAAAAACATTGCTCGAGAGTGAACTGAGCAAATAAATAACATAACAAGAAGGCTGGAGTATATTATGCAGTAGGATCGTGCTTTATGTGTAGTAGGTGGTTTAATTAGTTTATTTCGAGCAGTCAGTAGAGGACATTATTTGCTGATCTAAAAAGTCGTAAATTTCATGTTGCAGCGTTTCATCCTCGAAGAGCGTATGGAATCTGTTTAAAGTTATTAGGAGAATCGACGCTCTCTTACGAACATTATTTGTCGACTTCGTGTTGTTTTTGTTCGAAATTATATGTTTACCGCTGTGTGTTTGCCGACTGGAAGAGACTGCAGTTGATAACGAATTTTGTAAACGAATCATATTCAGCGACGAAGCCTATTTTCACATCGGTTCACGTTAATAAACAATTGTCGCTTTTGGGGATGTGAAAATCCTCGAGAAATTGAGGAAAAACCACCGAGTCCTCGTTGTGTAACCGCTTGGTGTGGATTTTCGTCCTAAGCTGTGGTTGGACTTTATCTTTTTGAAAATGGGCAATACATTGTATTGATACCTTTATGAATACGTGCAGTAGTAAATTGGGAAAGGCAAAATACTTCCACAATTTTAGCTATTAAATTTTCGTAGTACCTGTATTTTTTTGTTATATATTTATTCTATATTCTTTGTTATTTCATATCAGGATTTAATATTTGTATCTTTATCGGATCTGGCTCACCGAAGTAAAGTGTTCGAAATAATTTATATCCGAGCACTTGCATAAATTAAAGTAAAAAGCACGTAAAACAGGGGCCCGGAATATTAACAAAAAATTGTAGAGACATAATGTTGCAAATTTTGATATATTTTACCAACTACATCAATTTAGAACCGACCGATGTCCTCCTATTTTTTTTTTCGTGTGCGAGCTCATATTCTTCCACTACAAAAACTAAAAACATCTACGCCGAAAAAATATTGACGCAGAGAGAAAAAATATAAAAAAGAACGATTAATCATAGCACGTCAATATAAAACATCCTTCACTCCCGCCCAAGCAACAACTTCACGTCTTTCATATACTTTTAAAATTTCATTTTTTTAAATTCCGCACGAATCCTCAATTGGATTATCCACCCCATGGCAATACGATACCTTTCCTGCGCACGAGCGACATCTCGGAGAGTGCGTTACATGCCATGGCCGAAGATTGATTATGTAACTTTTCGATACCGGCACATAGATATTCTTGTTGCTACAAATGGATGTAATGAAAAAAATAGTTAAGAATTGGTATCGCGTAAGAGGTTCATTGTTTGTAGTGTTTTATGAGCTCCGCCATTGTCTTATTGGAAAGATCAATTCCTTGGTACGTCATCATGTAACAAGTTTAGAAAAGGTTGCAATAAATTAAATATTAAAATAAAAATTGTAATAATAAATTATTACATCTTTTTGCGTTTACCGTACAACAAAGAATGATGAATCAATAATATACATATATATAAGATATATCAAAGAAACATCAAATGTAATATGAATTTCCAAACTTGTCCATAATTGCCAAAGGTATTGGCATATTGGTCAACAGGAATGGCTTCACATCACATTAAGTAGCGGAATTAATTCGAAGCTACGGTATGTTAGCAATAGCACAGCTGCTATAAAAAAAAGGCTGAATACTATGGCATCGTTAGGACGCCTTACAGGACGTGAAAAATTGATACTGCTAAAATATCGGAGAGGCTGATAGAGTCAGTTGATTAAAAACATGAGCGTGAAACAGGGCGCGACGTATCAACAACAGACGTGACATGCTACACCAGCGACACCCGTTTTTTCTCTCCCTTTTCTAAAATCATTTTTGGTATAATTAATTTAGCGATAGAGGAGGATGTTTGTTAGAAGAGAAACGCAAAAAAAAAGAACGAAAAGCGGAGGAAGGTGAAATTTGAATGAGAATTCTACGCGGCTGTACATTGTCGACGATTATTTATACTTTTATTTAATAAAACCGGACGGGGTATTAATTAAAGTCAACAATTTCATATCCGGCGAGGTCTGCTTGGTGGAAACTAACGCCGTTGTAAATGGATGGCAGTGCTGGCACTTTAATTGGATAATTTATTTATAGCGAGTTGTCGAGATTCACTGTTGATTATTTATTGTAGATGCTTTCTAAAGCATGCTAAAGACGATGTACTGTAATTACCCATCAGAAAATCGTTACTACATTTTGTGTTATGAATCAGAGACTTATTACGAATTTATTTACGCTGGAAAGCCCTATTTTAATACCCGATTTTTTTTATTCCAATTATATAAACTTAGCTCTATTCATGCACCAGTAGCTAATTTTATTCAAATATTTACAAATTCCCTAATGCCATATACCATTTTATTGAAGTAATATATCGTTTCTGTACTTACCTCCACTACGTCGCGATTTCCCACCCCTCTTCTTTCTTAACTCCTTCTTATCCTGCACCAATCCCATCACCAGCAGTTTCTCCACGACCCTGTTCTTCGGTCGCTTCACCTCCAGACGATCTATTATGCATCCCAGAGGATCTATAATTGATATAACAGACGACAAACGTTAGCATCTTCGCATACAAAACGTCACAGTGGGAATCGATTTCCCTTTGCCCTGTTATCAACCCCGCTGGGTATCGCACTTACCCATCGCGCCCTTGAACTGCTCGTACAGCTCCCTCAGCTGGATCTCTTCCTGCTCGCCCCAATGCTTCGCGGGTCTGGTATTGTTGGTAGTCTTAGATCGTCCTTTGTAGTCCGTCAAAAGATACATTTCTTTCAACTTTTTCAGGACCCCTCGTCTTGTTCTCGTGTTATCGATCAGATTGTTAAGGATCCAGTCGACTATGTCTGAAAGAAAGGAAAAGGGAAAAAAATGAGAATCAAGGGTACGCGTAAGAGAGGAGTGTTTTGTTCGTTTTGTACTCTTTTGTACCGACGTGAGATTTTGACGATTTGCGAAGAATAACGAGAAGAAAGAAAAGAAAACTTCCTCGTAGTAGGGAGAAAAATGAAAAATCTAAATTGAATGTACCGAAAAATTATTACACCATGCTTAGCAAAGCGATCTCAATAACATTAGTTTCGTTGTAAAAGCTGTAAACATTACTCAAATTACATTCTTACCTTCCTGTATTAGCTTTTCCTGATATTCGATGAATAATCTCCTCAGTTCATCTTCCTCAAGTTCAGTCCACGCTTTACTTGTTGCTTCAGATCTAGAAATTATAAAATGTTGTTAATTCCTTTAAGAAATGCCCAACAACACTTACTTCTTATGGTAGCTGCCATATCCCTCTCCGACATCATAAGCTTCTCTAGTGGATTTCCAAAATAACGCCTCAAAGAAAACTTTAGAATTGGTCTCAGAAACTTTGATGAACTCCCTAATTATGTAACTGGCAAACTTGGCCAGCTCCTATTGGGTACGAGAAAGGACACAAGTTATTGATGACAATCACTTCTTCTGCAAAAGTACATCACCTTAAATTGTGGCAGTTCTTTCATTTCGTATATCTTCTGAAATGTACGGAATATGGACACTTGGAAAACCATGGCGGACATCTTACAATCCCAACTGATGCGATGTAACAATTTGATGATGCAGTGATTGGTCATAACCGAGTTCTTCTCGAAATTTTTTAAGGCGAGTCCGCAAGCTCTGACGACTTTCGGATGAGCTACTCTGGGAATTGATTCGAATTTTAAATTGCAAGAAATGTTAAACTGTTTATTAGAATTTGTTGGGAAAGTGAGTGAATAC
>LR737396.1:6101576-6115341 GCA_902655005.2 Marronus borbonicus
ATACCTTTTGGCGAAATCTTGGAATTTTAAATCGATTTCTTGCACTCCCTCGTTAGCAATAATGTCTTCCTCATCTTCTTCATTGTATTCTACAAATTGAGAGAACCGAAATTTGAATCACGCAACAACATATATGATCTTAAGACTAAATTGTATTTAAACTATAGATAGACTGTGTTTTGAAGTTAGTTAAATTTCTCAACTGAATCGTAGTGTCGTGCTGAGGAAATCTGCTCAAAAATTGAAGTAGATATTTGAAACAAAACCAAAAAATATTATCTAATTTTTTTTTTTTGCTAGATAAATAATGATGTTCTTTTGGCAAGCTACAGGAACATTGATTTCTGGCCAAACAGTAAGAAGTTGCTTGTATAGTGGCAGTCTACGAGTAAGAAGATCCGATCTTACTAATTAACTAGTGAACGGCAAGTTGTAGCAAGAAATCATTGGGCTGTTGAAAATGAAAAATGGTATCTATAAAGATGAAGATCAAACCTTTGCACTGAAGAGTTTAGATTTCGCTGGTATAATTTCGTTGGTTAAATTTTGATGTGAAGAACGTGAGGACGGTGATATAATGACTTGATCGTGATACCAGCCACTTTCGACGAAGGATCGGTTTGCGTTTGGGCGTACAGATTCAGCTGTCCGAATTAATGCAATCATTACATCGGTTAGGTATCGTGATATGGTTCTAGAACCAATTATCGTACTATTTGGCACCACCAGCAGACATCACAACAGCTTCCGTATGTTTTGCGAAACATTTGGCAAAATATTCCTCGGATTTACGTTAACAATTTGATATTACTGGAAGTACCATTTCTATACTTCTGTATTTCAACATCCACGTTTCTGTTTTAGTTTATGTAGGGTAAATGTGTTATGTGCATGAAACATAATATATCTGCTAGTTTATTATAAATAAACAAATTATCTATTTCAATTTTGGAGCAGTTGATCCACCAACACATAAAAAAATTGACATGTTTATAAGGCCACACAGCTGCTAATGTGAATACACATTCAACGTCAGTCCAGATCCAGGAAAATTAATACATACGATTACAATTACGAATATACTAGGCGATCAACGATTATTTATATCAATCATGGTCATGAAGATGAAAACGTCTGCATTTTCTTATTTACCGAAAATGACATCAAAAATCTAATTCATCAAAATTGGTTATTCTAAGATACAATGTGTGCCTTTGCCTTTATATACGTACCTTCACTGGAATTGTTTGCTCCTTCTTCGGGTTCATATGTGGGCGGCTCGCTAGGTTGGTCATTATCTAAAACAAAGAAAAAGAACAAAATATAAAATTTTTATGCTTCACTTGGTTTACGGTTAGCTAAGGTCTGCCTCGCTTGCTTTTAAAAGTGCAATAGAGTTATTTTCTTTATGTGGACATTAAATGACCCGTAAACTTGCAGCCCAGCATCCAATTTTCTAACAATTTCGCGCTGCGAACCGACGGCAGTCCATAATTTTCCGTTACACTTAACGCCGGAATAACAGACTTCGGCCATATTGATTTTACTCGGCCATGCATATTCATTAGGTTTTAGAACTAAATTTGTACATTAAATTTTCACCTAACAAAACAACGCTTATTTGAGTTTGATATGTATGCATGTTCGCTTGTCGGTTGGGAAATAATTTCTCCCTTCTCTTCTCCCCCACCTTTGATGGAAAGCGCTAAAAACCATCGTCCATCGGCGCGATGGTAAATTACTTTGTACGAGTTTAATAGTCCTAATTGGAATGTATTACACAGGCTCGTTAATCGTTAAAAAAGGCGCGGAATTCGGTATTCGCTTTAAAAGTTGTTGAAATTAAATGTTAATGCTCGTTTTATATTATGTGAAGTGCATGGTACATACAGAAGTGCTGTCGATGCACTTATGTGGTCGGATATCGAATTCGACGGAATTAAAGTTTGTAAAATGTTGTTGAATAAATTACTAATCGCTGCGCAAATACTATTGCTGTGGAAATTTTATTTTATAGATACATTTTTAGCATAGAACGTAGAAAAATGAAATTTTATGAACAAGTTGGAAAAAGGTATATTTGGTGAATAACTGATATTTCTTTAAGAAACTTTGTGAGTCTATTGTGCAGAATTTTCTCGAATACTTTCGAAAAAACGCTAAATATCGAAATGCCTTTTATGTCTACCAACCTCAATGTGAAGGGCAAGAAGGTATGCATGTAAGTTCGCATATCACAGCCTGAATTGCCAAATGCACGCATTCCCAAGAAGTTTTCGAGCTTATCCACTGTAGTTGCTTAGATCTAGATTTCAATGTGGATAACGAGAGTAATGAATCGGAACAATGCGTATGGAGGGTTCTGCAAGGTCGTCTAAAACATCCCTTCTCTCTCTCTCGTTGTTAATTTGCATGATTTTGCCTCTGTAGGAGCTCTTTCGGCCCTATCAGGAAGCAATGTATGTTGCGTACGATTGCGGTGGAGAACGGGTTCACAAACGGCGTTATTCGACCGTCCTGTCACGATCCCCTACGTACAGAGGGGGTTAATCAACGTCGGGGCAACTTTTAATTACCCGGATTGCCGGGGCGAGCAGTGCGTTTCACGGTCCGATGAACTACGGCACCCCGCCAATGAAATTTGGACGAGAGTTTGCCCTTTACACCCCTTTCCTCTATTTCCCTAGCGAACGGAGTGATCGAAGGCGGCCACGGAAACACATAATTCGCTAAAAAGCATTGCTCGGGACACATTGATGGAGTTTTGTGCATAGAGACTGTGTTTGATTCCAACTGACTGAAAGGTTCGATTGGCTATATCAGATAAAAGGTTGAGACGATGTCAAGCGATACCATAGAATGAAAATGCGACCAGATTATCACAATGTCGTTGGTGAGAAGTAGGTAAATTATTCCGTATATTACTGATGGTAAGTAATTTACACAGGGAGTAATATGAAATTAAAAAATTGGAATTCAAGATTTCATATATACAGTGGATTTAGTCAGAAGAATAGAGCTACTGGAGGAGTCGGGTGTTTTATGGAAAACGAGAATATGAAATATGTACAAAAATGGAAGGGAATATCAGAGAAAGGCCGGAGCCTGGCGTGACACATAGTTTGTTAAAACAAATGGCCTTTTGGACCCTAATACGGTGTCTCGAAAGGGATATAAAAGACTTTGTGTTCAGTGTGGCTACGATCACTCATTTGAATGTATAGAAAGTGGAATTTCAGAATAAATTACGAAGAAGACTATTTATACAAACAAGCAAAATAGTTCCAGTCATATAGTCAACCAGTGTGAATATGATTTGGCAGAGCAAGACAACGCCAAAGTATATAGAATGGAATAGTTAAACAAATTACAGCAACGAACACTTTTTCGTAAAATAGCCCCGGAAATTCAAATGAATTATTTAATGAGTCCAATTTTGTGCTTCCAATGGAGAAAATATAGGTCAAATAAAATCCGTTTTCGCATAAATAGCTCGCTTATTTCTTTTTTTTTTTGCATAACGGCTATAATTCATACGGAATTACATCATGCCGGAATTTATTGCTAAGGAAAGGAAAATCCTCCGGCCATATTTCAGAACGCGATTCGGTCCGGTCGCTCCGAAGTCCACTATGGACGGCGAAATTGAAATATCCTTAGTCGAGCCGCTCGCGACACCCGTAGGAAATATTTAGAAACGAAAGGCAGAGGGAGACGGAAATAGAAACAGACGACAGAGTCGTAACTATTTTTAATTGTGCGTAATTCTCATAGACGCAGAGAAAGAATCGGCGCAATTCATGCTTTCGTAGGGTACAGGTCGTGTTAGCTCCGAAAGGAGGAAGAAGGAATGGCATTTAGATACGAGCCCTTATACCCCTTATGCATCGTAGTTGGTGTCGAGTAGCTTTCCTTTACGTTCTAATTATCGTGATAAGTTTGCCCGGGCCGTAATAGACGCACAGAAAGCACCGCAACTTCAACTGGTAAAAACAAAAAATCATAACTCTTCCTTTTAGACGGCGAAATATACGTACATTACTCCTATTTCCGAAGTTGGAATCTCGGGATCTTATTTAGCGAGGCGGTACCATTAAACGACATAAATGTTGGTCTGAAGCTCACCAGTCGCGACACAAAGGGATTTACTACTAATGGAGTGACGCGTAGTGAATGTAATTCCAGTTATTTTGACAAGAATGCAGTACGGCAAATGTAATTAGTAAGCACGGCTAAATAGTGGCAGCGCTAGACGAATATTTGTTCCGATTCCTTCGTATCTTTTGAAGTTTATATTCGTTTGTCTTGCGAATGAGACGGAGAAACCAGACATTATTAGGTTCCAACGTCTTTATTTCTTCGTCTTCTTGCGTTCTTCGAAAGACTAATTGTTTATGAGAAATAGCAAGATATAAAGGGAGCAGAGGCGGAATGTTTTTCGTTTAATCGTAATATTGTCTGATATTTTATATTCTATTTTCCTCATTGTTATGATTATGGACAACATAATTACACAGATATATATTTAGACTGCACTGGTTTCAACAAAAAACAAAGATATTCATGTGTTTATAGTGTAGTTTTAACTGCATGAAATTTGAGAAACTTTCGAAATTTTACGAAGGTCTCCAATTTACGGAAATTGAGGGTCGTGAATCCGGGAATGTCCCTAGACACTCTTTCGGCAAATGAGAAATTGTTAGATGAGAGTTTTAAGACGTAGAGATGAAAATAACTACCAACCTTAAATCTTGTAACTTTCCACTACATAAACACAAGGTTTACGTCTTTATTTGAACACACTTTCGAATTTTAAAATGTGCGACAGGAAAAAATTTATTTCGTCATTTGTTCGGAAATATTTTTGGAAGGTTATTTACCAATTGACCTAACGAAGAAGTCGCTGCTGGAATACAGTAACTAACAATTGTTGTAAGTGGTACATTGTAAAATAAAGAATTTACTTTGAGTTTTTCAAAAAGACGTTCGGCCACCATACGCTTTTACGACTGTCTGTCTATATTATTCAGAGCGTATGTTACACGTATCTAAACCCATCGCAATAAACAGTAAACAACCAATTTACGCAATCAAACTCAGAGACGATAGTGTATACACATCACCGACTTAGTAAACACTCGACCAGCATGTAGAGGGACGCCCCTTATTCTGTCCCTTTTGTCCGTTCTAACTTTGCCTATCTGAGCATGAATTGTCGATGGCTGGCGAGGGTATAAACAGCTTTTCTCCGTCCGTTTACACTAACTTTTATGTTTGTTCCTGTAGACGGGACGATGCTGAAGCGACAGCGTTGGTCATCCTAGATAAGAAAACTCAATAATGTTCCGACGGGTCCGGAGCTCTGGATACTCCGGACACGAAGATTCTAGGCGACAAAATAGCGCAGAATGGAGGAAGGGTAATCGGGACGAAGAGAGGACCGCCCTCCAGGTCCTCGATATTGTTCAACTTTCCCGGAAAGTTTCAATGAGATCTTAATGCACGGGTCGACGGACGCCCATTGAAATAATTATTTGGAGGACCGGGAGAGATACCGGGCGTCTAATCTGTACTTTGCGCCCTGCCGATGTGCCGTGTTCGACTTTGTCAGAAGAACGGCTCCCGATGGTTGAATGCCAGGAAAGGGTGGCCTCCGTTGTCGCCTTAAATAAACGTAGCTCCCGGGTAGTAGGCCTGCGCGTTTCGGAACGGGGAAAAATTGTTCGAGAGGAGAGACAAGCATTTTAAAAGCCGTGCGTAGGTTTTACTGTACGGTGTGAGATTAGTTCGAGTAAAAAAGTTGCGTAGGAAGAGGTGAATGGAGTTTCTACGAAAAAAGGACGAGCAACTTATAGTGGCTTTAAAGGACAATATGTTTTGTGCGCCGAACAAAAAGATAGATCTTTGGAGAATCGAATACAATACGTTTTGAAACCTCTTGATACATGTAAACTTGATTTTATCGGAATAACAAGATGGAACCACTGTACAAATAGTGAAAGTAATCGTAATATATTTATTTCTAATGTTACAAAATTCTGACATCGGTTTCCTTTAATAGAGAAATAACTTTTACGAATGACAATATCGTAGAAAAAATATTGTACACAATTATGGTACAACCTGATGGTGGATTTTGGTTAATTATTACATGTTGCTGCTGTAGGTAATACTTCAACGTTGTGGTGAAGTTTCTGTTGTATTGTTTAACATAAATGTAACATTTTTCCAACAATGTTTGTGTTTCTACAAGCCTAAGGTTGGCTTGATGATAAGGAACCTATTCGCGTTAGTTGGAATTAACTGACCTTTCTTTTAGATAACGAAATAAACGAAGAATACTTCAACAACTTAAGTTCAGATGAGATTGCACCTTATCCCTGTATCGGGTGTTAAAAAATATTCGACGCCGACTCTAGACACAATTTTTGATATCTGTTGTGCAAACTATTAATGTAGCAACCTTTACAATAAGACAGCAAGGAAGAAAATTCATATCAGATCTTATACGTTAATGTGGCAATCTTAGTAGCAGATCATTGACCAAATTTTTATAACAATAGTGTATTTAATAGAAATACAAATCCATTAACTACAATCGAGTAGTAGGGATTTACGCAAGGCGGATTGTGGATTATTTATTCTCTTTTTATTCTTCAACGTAATATGGCTGTAGGTCCGCAATGGAAATCCTGGCGGCCATATTCCTCAAGCTTAAGTGAAACAAGAATACAAAGCATATCTAGCTTAGATACCCTCCTTTTTTGCTTTGTAAGTGCTTTCATGTATAAATTTGCAAGAAAGATGTACTCCCTACAATCCTAACATTTTTCCTTCTTTCTAATTACTTCGACATTAAGAATTAGTCCGAATTAATTTACGGGAAAAAAAGAAAACAGATTGTTTCTGCCGCTCGTCTGTCTTTCGTTTTTTTTCTTCTCGTCTTTAATTTCGTCTCCTTTATCTTCATCATCCAAATGAATAATTTCGATGCATAACGACCGCTCCATCTGTAAAGATAACTGAAATTATCAACGTGGACGCTTCCGGTACAGTCATTAGTGAGGTGGCAAACGAGGTTAATTTATTTCTGGAACGACGACGTGAAGCCGGGTAGAATATCGAGGGTGAAATCGTTAGTGCAGGCTACAGAGGAAGGTAGGATGTACCTGGGACCGCTGATGCTAACTGAATGCAGCAGGGAAAAGTACTGAATCTCTGCAAATCGTTGAGTTACGGAAAAAACAGCGTAATTATTTTAAATTAGCCCTTTTACGCTGGTTGGTTTGTAATGTTTCGTCGAGATAGAAGGTGAAGTAGTGATTTTGAAAAGTCGAATTGTTCATTCAGACGTTTGTGTTTCGATGTTTTCCTCCTTCAAATAACCAATTGTTTGACGTGTTGCCTGCCAGCTGGCATTGTTATGATGAAGGGTGATGCGACGTTTTCGATTGTTTCTCATCACTTCATTGATGATTTCTGGCAAACAAACTGTTGTATATCACTCAGCATTCACTATTCTTCGATCTCAAAGCAAAGCAATGCTTGTAACATGTCCGGTATAAAGAAAGAAACATACAATTATTTTTTTGAAAGCTGAATTTTGAAGCTGATTTTTTGAAAACGCTCTTACTGATTCACCAATTCCAATATACTACCTATAGCAACCTTCTCAAAGCATCTATACCTCATTGCCGAAGTAACTAGCAGCCCGCCTAACGCCCTTTAAGCGGCGCCCTAGCGAAACCTTCCCTTTGTCTAGGCCCTTATCTCGTCAAAGACAGAAAGCGCAATATTATGCTTCGGTGTTAATTGGTATCCGAAGAATGGTGCTTGCGATGACTGGGTCCGATTAGGGAGAATTAATCTTTTGAAATGATTGCGTTTGGGAAAGGCGGTGTCGTCGCTATACACCGACTGAAGAGAAGAGGGAGATTATGGATGGGTTGGATCAAGTGAAATTAGTGCCTTCGCTGTCGTACGCGGCAGGATCCGGTGTGGAAGGCGCAGGTTCGTGAAATATCTGACTGGGTGAGGCGTGAAATCGAATGATCGTTGAGACAGTGGAAGAATTACAGTGCACGACAAAAGTATAGTCACCGAGGACCATTTTCAAGTCTGAAGAAATAGAAATATTGGTTTGAAAATTTAAAAAGGTAACGTGTTAAGAAATGAATTTGAAGAGGACAAGGTGTTAGCTGTAACGAAAAGAGATTTAGGAAAATGGAAACATTCGGCTTTTTGCCAAATTAATATGGAAGAGGGCGGAACCTTCTGTGTGCGCTTGAACCTGTTCTACGTGCCTGACCTTGATTTGCAATCCGCAGGTTTCAGAATTTCATACAATGCAATAGGCATTAAGATTGACCTATTGGGGTGTTAAATAAATAAAAGGGGTATAAAATACGTCATGTCATCCCCCGATTGATAGGTTCGATCTTTCTCTAGTTTGTCTATGCGATATTTTAGATCTGCATCAGCATTGCCGGGCCTGTACGAGGCCTTTTGACTTTTCTCGAAATTCTTAAATTTCTGTTCTAAGCAACTGTTTAGTAAACCGCAGTAAGGGTTTAGACCAATGAAATGCTCATTCATTGCTACTTTAGGCAACTTACAAGCTTTTTGTTTTCCTCGGTCTCTCAGAGATTTTTACGCCCTAATTACATCAAGTTTTATAGACATTCGTGTATTAGGTAGACTGATAAGTATAGGCTTTAGAGTTCTTGCGTTGCTAGACTTGGTATCAATTAAAAACAATTCCAGTGCTTACGATATTTTAAAACTCATTTAATTTTATAATTCACATAATATCACATCTACAACACACAGTAATCATACTTTTGTCACGGACTGTACATGACTCCCCAGTCCTCATCGTCCTTGTATAAGGGAAGGAAGCGTAGGATTAGAAGGGATGAATTTCCGGCTGAAGTTTATTTTTTTAATTAATTTCAAAAACTCTGGGACGCTTTTATCGTCGGTTAGGTGGAGAATGTCGATACACGATGGATTAATTTTTTTTCGTTCGGATAATTTATCAAAAGAAAATCTTCGGAAATTTTTACGTTTTTCCTGAGGGAAGTTTTTTTAAATTCCATCGCGATAAAGATATACAACTTTATCAATAATGGCTGAGGTTTTCTAAGAAGATTAAACTTGAGATCCATATAAGCGAATCATGTTAAATACAACACAGATCTGTGTGTCTATATAGGAAATGTTTTTTTTTCACGTTTCAAATGAATTTAATATTTAATTATTTTTTTATGGTATTAGTGGTAGATCGAAGAAACAAAATTATTACTATTCCTTTTTAATTTCAGAAAACGATGGTTTAGTAGTAAACCTTTGGTTAGGTTATGTTTGTTTACTTTAATATCAAAATAAGTTATTATTAAAATAACAGACAACGTGGTAAATTAAAAAAAAATAATGATGATGTTAAGCGTCGAATAATGAATGAAGCGGAAAACGGTGGAGCTTGGAAGACACTAGCTAGGGTAATCGGTATTCCAGAAAAAACTATGAAAAAAACATGGTGGTAAACGAAGAAGAACATCAGAAAAATGATAATAAGCTGGATCGAAAAAAATTCACAAGATTACGTTGCAGAACGTTTGACCCAAGAATTATATAAATATTATATACATAATTCCTCGAGCCATATCCGAAAATTCATTATTTATCATTGTTGCATTGTAGCATTATTGCTGTTGAAAATAAAGAATTAAGAAGGACAATGTGCGGAATGCATTTTAGAATATGTTGTTCAACAAAAATTAATTTTTTAAACGAAATATGTTAAAATTCGCACAAGAAGAGAACGACGGATAACATTTAATTTACAAAATGTTAAGGGAACAAATTTACATATGTTGGTTCCATATTTTCAATTGGAATTGGATATTTAGAAAGTTGAAGGGGAACACATGATTTCAACGTTGTTTACTCTTTTTTTTTACTCTGTTTTGACACTTAATCTATAAATGTAATTTCAAAAGATCTTTATTAAAAGATATACTATCCAGGAGTCAATATCAAAATACATCCATTTCACACTTGGTTACCATTCAAACTCAACATCTAATCGGGGCCCCATCGTAGAACAGAATCTACGGTACAGAACGAGCAAGCAATAATATGGAGAATTAATCCTACGATTTCCAGCCGTCGCATTATCTATATAAACGGCACGAGGTGGTTAAAGGAAGACGCTCACCTAACGGAATAGTGTGGCTGTACGTACAAATCTAGCTTAGCGGTAACGCCTGTACCGTAACAGTGGCTATTTGGGTTTGCAGTGCCGGCTACTAAGTCATGGTTAGAATCGCGTTTCCGCAGTACTACATTTGGCCGGTAAAGGATCAGATATGCATTTCCGCCTCGATATGCACACGTGCAGTGCATGCAGTACGTGTCTATATTTGCAAGGGTCAGTCCACTAAGCTCCGAATATGACTGTGGATTTGCCGGGATGATGGTGCTTACGAACGTAGCCGGTTATTGTTTGGATACTGCCGCGTTATGCAGGTGTTATTGCGATTGAAATAATATATATTACATTTCTAAATACGTCTTTTACATACTGTAAAGAAATAGAAAAACATGTAAGCTGATCTTTCTAAAGGTAAACTAAAAATAAACACTAAGAAGTCACTACGATATGCACCTATTTTGCACCTAATTCCTTCCACAATCACAAGTTAAGTTCTTAGTGTACTAGTGGATCCACTTAAATGTTAGTAGGTAAGAAAAGCCAGGATCTTGGTGCATGTCAATTGCAACATTCATACATTTATAACTTACATGAGAAGCCTACTCTCATGAGATTTCCAAATATTGCAATTAAAAGCTCTCTTTAACTTCGTTGCTTAAAATTTCCTTAAAAATCTCACGCATAAATATAAATCGCCGCGAACAATACCAGTCAGGGGACACTGGAGACTTTAGCTGTCAAATTTACGTCCATGTTATATGAATGAGATGCAATTACGATTAATTCCCGCTAGAGAGCATGCCTATATTTGTCGTCCGTCCGGGCATCAGGAGACTGCGCCACAATAGGGGTAATTATTTGATCTAATTGCAGCAGCAGCGGTAGTAGCAGCAGCGCCATATCAAACGCATGGCCGCCGACAGGCGGACGTAACTGCATTCATCAGAATGTATATCCAGTTGGCCGTAACTGCGTGAACAATTACACTCGCGGTTTAAGCAAATAGAAGCCACCACTGGGATTACATTCGCGATTCTCGAAAGTGATCCGCCTGGAATTAGACCGCTGGAGTTATTACTTGGCATAAAAACTGAAAAGGCAACAATTGATTTTCCTCAGAATTTACTAGGAGTTGCTTGCATTATGAATAACGTCGTTTTCCAATTACTAGATTGCCTGCACTGACTTGTGAGTGCACCCTCTGCGTTGTTTTCAGTCACTGAATATTTCGAAGTCATATCTGAGAGCTGCAGTTCCGATAATCCTGTGCAGTAGTACAGTATGAGAACAGATGTTTTTTTTTCACTCGACAGGATCTAATGTTACGTTATGCGATGCGATGATCTTAAACACGCAATGTGTTGTTAGGAGGCCTAATTTTTTAACAGATACTGTATCCTTGCCTAATAAATCGGCTCTGAATTCATTTGGGAACGGTTTGGCTTGTCTCTAGCCCGGAGCATTTTTTCTACCAGTCTTGAGGTTACTTTTCTTTCCATTGTTTAAGGATCGCTCTAATATTCGCATGTCGTGCTCCAAAAGGACCTTGTGTCTTATTACTACTTGCAAAAGAAGTAATTACTAACTATTCCAGAGAACAATTAAAGATGTATCTGTTACAGAGAATTCATTCTACGTGTTACACGTTGTTATTTCTTTATTTCAGCACCGTCGAGTTGAAATATATCTCGTGCCTCCTACCACTGGCGCACTGCACAATATGCATACCCATATGCATCATATACGTATTACGTATATGGTCCTTTTGAACTTTTATGCAACCGGCAGCTATATACCATTCGGAACGAAGGGTGTGGCGATAGTATCGGGGGAAATGATGATATATCAACAGCAGACATCCTATTCCAAACACAATCAATCACGACCAAAGGGCCGCCGACTCTGTGAAATCTGGGCGTTTGTGCGAGTGTCGGGCCTGTATTCATCTGTCTTTCACATTCATATATTTACGGCTAATTTGGTTGTCAAATTTCGTTTCCAATTTTTTCTCCGCCGGGGCACCGGTCGTCGGCCGGCGGAGAAAAAAAATGAATTAACGTCAGGTTGGAACGCGCGTAGTTCGCGAAGCTAGCACCGGTTCGAGGTCTCCCCGGAGCAGAGCAGGAACGGAGGAATCCGCCATTTTTACGCGTTTGTCGATGTCGTCATTCATCATGCGAATTTCGAGCTGTTTCGGTGAAATATGAACGATCGTAGAAGGCGAGCAGTAGAAGGGTTATAATTAAGGGTTTCCCTGGCGTACATACTTTGCTACTTAGCTTAATTATTGTAGAATGATATTTTGGAAGTAGGCTTAGGTAAGCAATTAGAGTCTAAGTATTTCTCTTAACCTACTGAGTGAAATCAGTAGTGGAAATCAGCGCCCTCCAAAAATTTATCCAAACCAATTTCCAGATATGGAGAAGGTCGTTGGAGATCTTTATTCCAAGAATATCAACGCTATCTTTAATATTCATTGGCAAAAGAGCTAGATAACATTTGTCGTGTATATTGGAAAAACACAACTGGCCTATATTTAACAAATGATGACAATAACAGCGCAACGTAACGACGCTCCTAAAGAATTAATTGGGTTAATTTAGCTTATGTTGCTGATGTATTTTAACTGCCACTTTAAAAATCAATTAAAATACCAACATGAGATAATTAAAATTTGCAATATTTGGCCATATGGATTTGAATATTTAATCCTTTGCACGCGATTATTTGCTTTTTCCAATTGTGTACAATTTCACTGGGTCAAATGAGCTTTTACATTGCTTGTCTGATTGCACGGACACATCAAATCACTAGGTACTTACCACTGACATTCATTGGGCATTCAACCATAACTTCATAATCATTTTATTATGTGGATTTTAGAAAATATGTTTTGATAGTGATTTAGTAATATCTCTCTTGTGGTACTGACTTCTACAAAGATATTTTGGGACGTGTCCTGTTAATGAAAAACTTCGCACGAGTTTACTTGACGAGAGATTAAAACAATATCCATTTTTCTTACGAGATCAAGCTTGCAATCACGACCAAAGTTATCACCATTACCACCACATGTACTCAACGATCCCTAATTACGTAATAAAGCATATCACGCCCGTGTGCTTATCCGGTGAAATGTCGTTTGAGGGACGTAAGGGAGGTGGGAAACATTCGCGTACATTATTGCGGCGATAACAATAACTCGTCTTCGATAATAGCGAGGTTATTACCATAGATTACGTTCGAACTTCCGACAGAGGTATGTAATTACGCCAGGTACGGGTCGTTATTGGCGACGGTAGACGGGTGGCACGTCGATATTAGACGCTATCGCCTATCGTCTATGAAAACGTATTGTAGACGTCGCCCGTCGTGGAAATCTACGACGCTGCTTGTAGAAAATCGCCGGACTTGCAAAATATTACGTTCGAAGGAAAGAAGTCGCTGCTGCATATTGTCATGCCTAGATAAAATGCAGATATTCAATTCTGTGGTATATGATCACTTGTTGAAACATCGAGGTTTCTCATTCAACATCTCGTTAACTAC